>JAMKCH010032595.1:0-16213 GCA_023653785.1 Ophioderma brevispina
GAAAGTTGGATTCCCTGTCTCACTTTTCTTTGGCGAGAATCCTTTTTTTGATTAAAAACAATAGTATTATTTTACATGGAAATAGGTATATCGAAGATAATATTCAGTGTTTTTCAATCACCATTTATCCAAGTTTTTCCCATTAAAAAACCTCGTTATTGATTGATAACCTGCTATTTTTTTTTAAAGATATACCAAGTTTTTCAGTGAGAATCAAACTGATTCAATCGGAATCCAAATTTTTTATTGATCGAAAATCCTGGATTCTGTCAAAATACAAATATAACTTTTTTTCCAATTTTTTAACTCATTTTTGCATGACAATGCACGCGGATTTAGGGGGGCGCACCCGCGCGCGCCCCCTTATTTTTTGCAAACCAAGGGCGCCGGGCGCCTTGTAGATGTAGAAAAATGCCTTTTGCCCGCACAGGGAGCCGGGCGCCCTGTAAAATATATCTCTTAGGAAAATGACCTTTGTGGGCGCCCTTGCGACACAAGTTGTAAATTTTCCGGCTCGCTGCGCCCGCCGGGTAGACCCAATTTGTTTTCACTCCTTTGAAATTCCTGAAGATCGGGGTTAACTCTTCTTTGATATGTGTTGTTTGGTGCTCTGTTGCTTGAACAAATCTAAATATATAGGCGTTGACAATTGACAAAACCCCACCCCGCCCCGATCTTTCAGAATTTAGAACCGAGTGAAAAAAATTTTGGGTCTTACCACCCTGCGAGCGAGCCGGAAAAATTGTAAAAGCGAAATAGTGACGGGCGCCCCCCCCCCCCTATATTGCGAAGTCCTGGATCCGCCTGAAATGTGCTTGATAGTGATTTTGGAGAACAACTTTTGGCCAGAAAACATTTTCGCATAGTCCATGTTATTTATAATTGACACATTTTATATGAACGGTAGTAAATTCCAATCAATTAGCGTTTTGTTCATGTCCGATGATAATGTGGTGTGGTGGTGTGTCGCGTGGAGGAGTTGTAGGCTGTTTATGGGGTTTGGGTGTGGGGGGGGGGGGGGGTTCAAGGGATGTGTGGAACGTGGTGTGGTGGGGTGTGGGGGCTGTGTGGCTTCGAGCGGAAATGGGGTATGCTGTAGGAATATAGCTTAAATAACCTGATAGTGATAGTAAATAGTGCAAACGTAATGTGTTTTAGAGGTCAACTGTCAAAATAGTGTGATCAAGTTGACATTTGCCTTCCAATTGTGAATTATTGGGCAGCCATTTTGGATTGATGCAAATTATGTATAATTCTACCAAGCGGATGGTTATGCCTCTTTAGACAAAATTATATAAATCATAAATGTAATAAAGTTTAGGCATTTTAGGTCAAAATAAATTAACACATCATGGCAAAAATCTTATGAATTGGCGGCCATTTTGGATTTAAGGCAAATTAACTACACTTATGCAAGCCTGAATGGTTCTGTATATACAAACAATATAATATATTCCATAAATACCGACAAATGTATGCATTTTAGGTGCCAAATACATTTTAGATATAATAATGCAACAAAATCCTTGTAAAAATCTTAGGATTGGCGGCCATTTGATTTTATGCAAATTGTCTCTATTCCCACTTGGATTTTTCTGGACTTTTAGTATGGCATTTCTGTTCTGGGGACTATATCGCAATGCATTGGGTGAAGAAATTCATTGCATTTTTTTCCAGCTTCACCTAGAATCCAAGTTATTTTTCTCATTCTATTAAGTATACTCTGAATGCCCATGATGTCGATTCAGCATCAGCACACCCAGAAACTGTTGATGCGCGTTCCCCTGTTGGGTATAGAGTGGGCGAACCTCGTAAGTTGGTAAGACGAAGGTTTGAAGGCAGAGGCGACGACACTTATCAGGACCAACAGTTCGTGATGGTGTGCCGAGTTCCTGTTGGCCCGTCATGGATTCATTGGATACTTGAAATTATGTGCAAATATTATCGATAATAATTGCGAATGATTATAATTCTAAAAACCACGACCAATTCTTCGATTTTAGTTGCAGATATCACTGATCATTTCCAACAAATGTCAACGAGATTTGGTATCATAGCCTAATTTATGTCAGAGCTATATTCATTAGTGCAGATTGTCTTCTTAAGGACTCTTCTTAAAAATTAGCTTCGTCGTCACCGCTGTTTTTTTGTAGATCGGTTTTCATGTTCTTAAAATAGAGCTTTGTGCGCGCCAAATGTGCCGTAGGACATTTCATAGTTTTAGCTACACCTTGGGCACTTTCAATTCAATTACAGATTCAATACACCTGCAGGGGCCGTTAAAAGTAACGGGAAAAATGTTTGTTTTAAAGGAGAGATACGGGTCAATAAAAACCAAACAATTAACCGGATTCGCTGATTGATCGCGTCTTGTTATACGTCGCATAGACACAGTCTTTGTGACTTTTGCTTTGTCCGAGAAGATACAAAGGCCGCAAATAAATAAGCCATAGCTGATTTTTCAGGATATCTTCTTTTTATTAATGAGTTTCAAGTTCCCTCTTATGTTAATTGAGGAATAAGAGAGTGAGATTTGTACAGGGTAAAAGAAAAACTTAAAGTGAGTCATCGATCTAAATCATTGTACTATGATCTTCTATTCACACTGTTAAGGATCTGTGTAAGTTTACACAGCTTTTGACCTTTAGTTTTAGGAATGCAGGACAATCGGGGGTTCATAGTTCATTAACCAATTCCAAATTACCTGTTCAAATTGTACGTCAAATTATGGCAAAATGTTCATTCACTACATCTACATCTTTTAAATATTGACCTTACAGGGCAGTGACCTCCTATCTGTAGAAATATGTTATAATGAGGCTTATAACTATGTAAGGAAGTACTTCAACTGTTTAAATATAATTTTTTCAGTTTATAGACAATAAGACGAACACATTAACACAATTTTGAAAAGAATCATCGCATTCTGAACCTTAACCTACACGAAGTACAACTGTAAAAAATATTGTAAATTTTACAGTATTTACAGGCATCCATTCTGTCAACAAAGTAGTGTGAAAATTACAGTATAAAAAAGAATTCAATCAAAACACTAGAAAATGTGTGTTTTGTAGTTGTTACAGAGTTTGGGAATGTGAAGAGAAATAAGAGATTAAAAAAACACTGATGACCACCCCAACTTTGTAAACCTCTCCACCTTTTTTACATTGTGCATCTGTTATATGTACAGGAAACCTTGTAAAAGTTCTTGTTGGAAGAATGAATGCTCGTATAATATTAGTATATTATTTATAATAAACATGATTCTTTTTATACAGATTCGTTCCCTGCATCTTTATCTATCTTCTGGGAACTGTACCGACGTTGTGTTTAATAGAATGGACACTGTTTGAAAAACGGATTAACTTCAAAGAAAAAAATGACCTCGAAAGTTGTTCATCATATGTTGGTGAAAACCAAACGTCTGCAGTTGGACTTGGTGCGGTAAGTATGCAACCAGGAAAGATATATTGTTTTGTTCGACTTGACAGTGACATTACTCCGTAAAGCGGTAGCCTCTTCTGTTATGGGCGAACCCTATCGGGGCATAAACTATGTAGATTACATCCCAAATAACACCATAATGCGCTGTTGACGAGAAACGTTTGTATAAGAAAAAATAAACCAGAGATTCTTATAATGCCAAACATTTCATTGGAGGGTGGCACATTTACCAGATTGATATTTTTTGTGTGCAAAAATATATCGGAACAAACCATACCATATGAAAAAAGGCCATGTAACCAGGCGCGGATCCAGGGGGCGGTGCGCGCCCTCGGTGTTTTAGAGGGTAAAAATAAAAGGAAAAAGAGAAGGGGGAAAATAAAAGAGAGAAAAAGCAAGAAAGAAAAATTAAAAATAGGATAGGAAAAATGAAAAAATACAGTTTGTACCATCTATGACCATTGGTTTGGGAGTTATATGGTAAAATGGTAAAAAAAAGGTCAATTTCCATTTGTAGAGGGGTCAAAATCAGATGTTACTCCAACTTTGGTAAAAATTGAATAGTATGAAAGCGAGTGCGTATCCTAAAACACTTGCGAACAAAGTTCAGCGTTATGGTTGATGACGTCACAGGATGGGCCTCTATTGCTTACGAAAATGGTCTTGCACACCAGAGCTCCCGAGTTCACTCCTGGGTGGGATCACTTTTCTTATTTTTCTACCAGTGTCTACGTTAATTATGTCGAAGTTGTAACTCGATAAAATATAGCTACCATAAATCACTAAAAACAAAAAAACAAAACTGATCTTTGATCTGTTGAACATATTTGTGCAGTACTCAAGCTATTGAATTGGAATTACTATGAAAAAGAGTGGGTTTAATTCAAGCACAACTATACTATTTAAAACCGCATGATATCAGCAATATAGATTGTACTAATGGAAATAATATACTAAGTAACGTGTATTTATTTCAGGTTGAAATTCCCGTTGAGTTAACGCCTGACAGTTGGTCGCTGGCCTTGCAGCAAGTCCTGGTGTTTCTGCTGGTAGTAGGCCGATGGTTCCTGCCAAAAGGGAAGATGTCTCGTGAAAAACTGTCTAACATGCTGCTTGCACACATCGGTATGGCAGCTGATATCCTAGAGTTCCTCTCAGAAGGTGTTCAGATTGATAAAGTTAGATGTGAGGAGACTATTGTTCTTATTATTCTATGTTTATGGTCGGTTAGCCTGTTGCAGTTCGCGTTCGAACTAAGTCACACCATAAAACAGCGCAAAAAGAGTTTGTCACATGTTAGAGAGTCCCTGTTGCAGCGATGCAGAAACTCCGAGGTGTGGGCAATTATTATTATAATTACCATGCAAGATGGTCCATTTCTTGCTATGCGCCTCTATCTTATTATAAAGTATACCATCTTCGAACAAGGACTTATATTTTTCACATTCAAGAATATTTTGGTAGTAATGTTACAGCTGTACCGTCTGTGGATTCTTCTTTGTCTCACGTGGGATGCCTCTGAACAAAAGTTTTCGTTCAGATTGACAGCGTCAGCTCGGAACAGGAGCCGGGAAGACACTAACGGAAATACTCTAGTTCAACCTTCGACACCTGAACCACAACCGTTTTCCATAAGTAACGGACAAGAAAACTATGCATTTGAGGTCCAAGACAGGCGTACATATCCGGAGTCTCGCAATGATGGACGCAACAGTCAGCCTCCACAGGCGGATAACCTGCAATATGGGTACCCACAAGAAGGACGTACACATCCGGTACCTCGCAATGATGGTCGCAACAATCGACCTCCACAGGCGGATTACCCGCATTATGGACACCCACAAGAAAGACGTACACATGATGGTCGCAACAATCGGCCTCCACAGGCAGATTACCCGCAATATGGATACCCACAAGAACGCCGTACACATTCGGGACCTCGCAGTGATGGTCGCAATATTGAGCCTTCACACACTGACTACCCGCAATATGGATATGGACGAGTTCCTCAACTACAAACTGTGGATGTTGGCAGAAATAGAGGACAACCACAACAGCAGCGTCAGCAGCGTTTCCAATTTCCTTGATTTGCCCATTACAATTAGCACAGCTCGCCTCATCAGTAACAGCAAGGAATACAACTGCAGCAATAACAGCTGAAGTTACCACCAACACCAACGGGTTTGACTGGTAAATTGAACATAAACAATTAACGAATAAATAATCTATTTTGATTTACACTGAATTGATTTAAAGGTACATTTCGTGATTCTAGCACCTTCCGTTTTATTTATGGTCTAATTATCGTCGAGAAAATCTTATTCCCACACTCTCAGTTGATACCGATATGAGCAAAATGCTTGTTCATAATATCTAGGGTACTGCACTGTAATTGTTTACGCACTGAATACGAATTTGCGAATTTCTGACAAATAGGATCGAATTTACAAGTAAGACATGCATAGTGTAGGCTGTTATGTATGATTTCAAGCTTGTGCATTTTTTTTTTTGCTAAGGATGCTTTTTTTTGGTGTCATTGGATAGAGTAGACATCCAGGTATCAGAAAAGTATTGGTCGCATTTTTTTCTGATTAGCGTTTGGCCGCCATCTTGGATTTCAAAATGGCTGCCATTTCCAAAGGATTTTCCCCTATAACTTTGGTTCTGAGCAACATTGGAAGGCAAATTTGGTGGCCAAACCTATGTTTTCACTACCTGGGAGTTCAAAAATATGATAATTTTTTTTTTTTTTTTTTTTTTAGAGGACAACCACAACAGCAGCGTCAGCAGCGTTTCCAATTTCCTTGATTTGCCCATTACAATTAGCACAGCTCGCCTCATCAGTAACAGCAAGGAATACAACTGCAGCAATAACAGCTGAAGTTACCACCAACACCAACGGGTTTGACTGGTAATAATAGTTAGAAATGCAGAATGTAGTTTTCATTCCCGCTTGAACATAAATTGAACATAAACAATTAACGAATAAATAATCTATTTTGATTTACACTGAATTGATTTAAAGGTACATTTCGTGATTCTAGCACCTTCCGTTTTATTTATGGTCTAATTATCGTCGAGAAAATCTTATTCCCACACTTTCAGTTGATACCGATATGAGCAAAATGCTTGTTCATAACATCTAGGGTACTGCACTGTAATTGTTTACGGACTGAATACGAATTTGCGAATTTCTGACAAATAGGATCGATTTACAAGGAAGACATGAATTACTATGGTCGACGTTCAGATGATATATAAGTCGGGGGTGCGTGCGAGGCTTTTTGCACGCCGGTGATCGATTTTGTG
Organism: Ophioderma brevispina; assembly: GCA_023653785.1. NCBI lineage: Eukaryota > Metazoa > Echinodermata > Ophiuroidea > Amphilepidida > Ophiodermatidae > Ophioderma > Ophioderma brevispina. The sequence continues at coordinate 6,754 of JAMKCH010032595.1, forward strand.
GAGAGTTTTTCAAGACGTTTGTCACTAAGAAAGCTAGATGCCAAGGAGTTTGTCATACTAACAATTGTATTTCTTGATTATTGAAAGAGATTTTAAATTAGGGAAAGGAAAAAATAACCATGACCTTCGCACAAAAAGGAGCGCAACGCCATCGGCATAGATAACTAAGGGTTATTATCCAAACCGTTTTAATTTTGGCATTGACCTAGTCTAAGTGTCAAGACTTCAATGAGGGATTAAATAACTCAGACTAATAAAGCTCTATAACCCCTCGTTGAAACCTTGACACTAGACTAGTTTCTGTTGCAAAATAAACACAAGATGAATAACAGAACTAAGGAATTGTTCAAACAAAATGAAGAAAGGCAGTGATCAGGGCCTTACGCAGGATCAGGATTTATTATTGGGGGTGGGCTTTCGAGGACTTTAAAAAAAGTGGACCTTTTTTTGATAAAGTGGACTCTTTATTTTGGTATAAAAATGGACTACCTGACACCTCTTTAAAAATGGTCCTTTTTGAACTTTGAACACTTCTCATCACCAAAAAATGGAATTTTCTATCAAAATTCTCTAAATTTTGACTTTTTTTGCAAAAATTCACCAAAAAAGTCTCCTTTCCCCTTGGTGGAAATTTGAAGCCTCCCCCCATTTTTTGAATTCGCGTTTTTGTGGCCGCCAGCTTTAGTTTTGGGGGGCAGGACCACTTAGGCAATCCGTTGTGCGTGTAGTATTGGGGGTGGAGTTGTGTGTGTGGATGTGTGTGTGTAATTAAAATGTTGTTTTTAAAAATTGACCTCAATTGAAAAGTTGAAGTTTCAATTGGAACCCAATTATGTCATAGGTGCAACCATGGGATCCCTCATATGTTGATGAGGTCAAAGGTCATGTTTTGGGATTTGTCGGGTGACCAGGAGGACCAATTCATTGTCGGCTTAAGTTGTAATCCCCACCTTATAACAATATTTGGATGGCACGCAGTGCTTACTCAAAAGCATGGAGACTGATTTTTAAGCTCGTCAATGGCCGTACTATTTACCTGAGTAGCACTGGGCCCCCATAGTAGCTTGCAATAAACAGGGCTTGGAACCAGCAAATTGAAGACTGGCCCATATGATTTCACATCCAGTATCCAAATCGGGCAGTCAAGAGATAAGTTATCTTTTGTTGCAAGAACAACATTCTCCCGTTGTGAGTTCCCTATCTTTGCGGGAAACGGTTTGTAATTATCGGGAACACATGAGTACAGTTTGCATATGCTATCAATTTTTGACTCACAGACCAAGATTATGTCAGGGTCTGCTCCTCAATAACTGCCCGAAAGGCAGCTTGCTTAGCTGTTATCTTCAGACTGTTGCAGTAATAACATCCCCTTTAGCCAGTTTGCGATTTTTTGGTGGTAAGAAATCGGTTTGTAACTGTTGGGCTTGTGGGGGTTTAGAGGTGAAGTTTGGCGGTGTTGGAATATCAGAATTAAGGAGCAAAGAAAGTAATGCGTTGCTAATCAAAAGCATGGAATGGGACCCAAATCACAGTTCTCATGCCATCACTGTAAAAAAGCATGACATAACAAAGTCACGGTGTTGGGAGCAGCTGCATGCTATTCCCGCCCAAAAGGAGGGAGCCAAAAGGAGTTCAAAGTGTGCAAGTTACTTGAGGTCAAAAGTTCATTCTTTGTTCAAAAACAAGAAATTCAACAAAAGGGAATTGACACAGAAAGATAAGGGAGACTTTTGTTGTGGAGGGGTTTGTGTCACTTTCAAATGAGAGGGTGGATCCCAAAAGCCTATTCAAAGTATGCGGGACACGTGCTGTGCACAGCCAATGATATTGGAAGATGCATCTTCCACAGAAGATATCATTATTTACTTGCTACGTAGTAGCCTAAGGAATTCCCGTATAGTAAATGGAAAGATACGGAAAATTAATTCTTGTAGCCGTGACCCCAGTGATGCCTAGCGAATTATGGTTGCAATCGGATTCGGCATGTTTTGAGAAAAAGGAATACTAACGCAATAGCAAAGTACGTTATTATACGCTGTCAAAGCCCTCGTAACTTAAAAATAAGAAATTGCGGTAAGAACACAATAAGTTAAGAAGTGGTTCAGGCAGTTGCTTTCAGAGATCGGTTGATATTTGGTTTTGAGCTTGGAATTAGGCGAGTTGGGCTGATTTGATGGATCGGCTGGGCTGGCCGCTCATTTTGGATTTGCGATTACAGCCACTGATCTCTACCATCAGTGTTATAATGTGGTTCATAACGGTTCTTGCTTTGGAGGAAAAAAAATAATAAGAAAGCGTTGTAATTTGATAGCAGATGGTAATTAAATATAAACAGACATTCAAATAATGCTAAGTACTTTGCACACACCCACTAACCTTTACTACTTTTGTAATGTAACCTTAATGTTTACGAGGCACCTTTCCTCATAATCATTTCAGTGTTATCCTACATGTTTGACAAAAATAACGTTAAATGGTTATTATTTAAATCGCAAAAACGTTTATTCAAAATGAAAAATTATCTATACTTTAACTAGGTACAGTATGTTTCTGATATTAAGTAATCGTTTACATGATATATCCTTCTGGTTTTCAGTTTGTCATGATTATGTTATTCCTAATTATAGCATAAGAACATTGGGCAGTTATTAGTCCAACTTACCAATCTAAGCAAGCCACGACTTTCAGCCGTACTCTATTTAAATTATGATACGTACCTATGACGACTGAGGATAACCAGAAAAATAAATTACATTGAAGAAAGAAGACATTGTGATATCAAATGAAATAAGCTGTCTACAACTTGCTTTTTGTCAATTCATCACGATAGTGGAAGAAAATACAAGAATATTTTCCTATAATAATCTCTAAAATGCTACTTTCGTGCTTTCGGCGGGTGCCGCAGGTAGTAGCGATTTTTTGTCCCATAGAAATCAATAGTTATGGAAAAATTGGGCTAACTTTTTTGCCCTCCGATGCCGCGCCTACCGTATTTTTTTGTTGGCAACACTGCATCTCAGTCGAGCGATTTTATCCAATTATTATTCCTAGACCCAAGATACTGAACAAAGACACATTCAGACTGGGTGCAGTTCCGTTCAGGACCCGTCATCTTAAAATTAGCACAGATCTTTATAGAAGATTAGGCAATAGAGGGTGCTATAACACGGAAGTCAATGACCCTGTACATGGGACTAGCCAAGAAAGAAATCTAAATTTGACGTTCGATTATTGGTTCTTTTGAACAAATAATTAAATGCACAATATGTTATCAAGTAATATTCACACATCATTAGGAGATTTTCGCGTTTGTGATTGGTTGAGAGCCGGTCCTAAACAAACGTTTAATGCCCTGCAGTAATCAATTTATGATCACTTTGGGGTAGGGCATGTAGAAAGAGGGAGACGTGTGTACAATGAGCTGGGCGCTACGGCTATTATTGCCTAAAAAATAATATTGACAAAAACAAACAAAAAAACACTGAAATTAAAAAAAAATGTATTTTCGGATTATGTGTGAATAAATTAACACAGGCAAAAAACACCTGGATTCAAATATTTTGCATGTTAAGTGCACATTCGAAGCACACCCTATTCTGTAATGGAACATCCCAATTGCTACATCGATTGTGCTGTTTTTCTCAAGGTGAAAAAGACGAAAAACATGACATTGAAAAGCGTGACTTTGCAGATGATTTTGGAGGATTTAAGGTCCAAACATGGAAAATAATGATGTGTGAAAATACATGAATGAACCCCTAATTTTCTCATACAAAAAACCCGTTGGAGTTGAAGAGTCGACAATACTGTAAGTGTTGATTTTGTGATATGAAATCGCCAAAATGTGCACAGCGCGCGGGCTTGCATGGGGCGTAAGGGATCACTCATTACTGGTGTCACGAACTGGCGAGTCCTAGGGACTGTAGTGGCCCCATTCATCGCCAATATCCAGTAGCATCGTCTACAAGGTCACGGTTATACGTGTATGTTGTCATGTAGCTAAGACATATAAATGCTGGAAATCACAAAGTTTCGTAACCGGCCCCACATGAAATCGGGATGGATCTTGTAGAGCTACATGGTAACGAGCTGTAACGGACCACCCAGCCGATGTAGATTAACCCTCATTACTCCAATTTCTGAGGTATACCATCAGCATTATTCTCTCGAATTCCCGAGACCTCGTGACATTATTGTTAGAGTTACAGGATCAGAAGCAGGACATTATCAGAAATAATGTGTCTTGTTCAGGCCGTGCCGTGGTAAGCCGTTAGTCGCTTGCAAGTCGAGCCCCCGAAGGGGGAGAGACTTGCAAGCGACTAACGGGCGAAAAAAGAAAGCTAAACCTTAAAGCATTATTAGCACATTTTGAAGAGCGCCCCCCAATTTCAAAAATTTGGAGTTTTTACACGGTTGCATTGTAACTGGCTAGTAACACTTATACCTGTGAAGGTTAAGCTCGAAAATGTTATGTGTCACAAAACGAAGGATTTGTACTAGAATAATTTTATCGGGGATCCCGAATAAATTCCAACGGCTGCTGGAAACGGCCATTCCAATGTGAAATAGCCGGAAAGGACAATTAGCGCCATGTACGTGTCTTACGCTCAATCCATTAGTTGTTTGAATAGTTCGGGCAAGTAAGTTATGAGTGATTTTATCGATGCTGCACTATTTCATAATGGACAGGACCATTAAAACGTAGCATTTCCAGCTCTGCGTTAAGTACAATCTGGGGGATCCCAATTCTATTACAAAATCGCCGTATTTTGTGATAAATAGGCATTTTTAGCATTCTCGTTCGCGTGTGTAGTTTTCTAGACAATTACCACGTAACTGTGCAAAATATCAAAATTTGAAAATTGGGGGCGCTCTTCCAAAAAAATGTGCCAATATTGCGTAGAAATGTTAAAATAATGCGTTTCCATACATTTTCATGATATTAGCTTATGATTTAATTCATTTTTTTTACAAAATAGAAAAACACTTAATGCCACGTTTGCTTATATGGACGTTGTAAAAGTCTAGATTTTATTGAACGGATCTAATTCACAATAGGGGGTAGGTGGTAACCAAATAATGAAGTCGAGCTTTGTGAAAGGGATAATCGGATTTTAAGGTTCAAAACTCAATTGAAAATAAGGTCAATCAATTAAAAGCTGGAAGAAAGGGCTTTATAATGTTACGCCTCAACGACTTGTTTTGAATAGAGCTAAGTATTGTGTAATCACCTGCCCAGCATTAAGCAGTTCCTAATGTTCATGGAGTGTAACAGTCAGTGTTTTGTGACAAATTTTGTTTCGTTGTTGGTTCTTTGATATTTGGAAGACGATTTTGATTGATGAATAATTATAAGCAAGTCAAGACACCAATTATCGTTTTGTGGAGACGTGAAAGCAAAGGTAAGGTCGTATAGAGCTGTGAACGTGTCTTTGCTATTTTTAATTAACATCTCCTCTTTTGTAATGCAATTGATATATTTAGCATATATGCAAATATCCGCGCTCATTATTGGTGGAATTCACCTGACCAATAAAATGTCATTCGTTGACACTTACAGATTTTATATTTTTAATACAGTCTGCTGCGACACATGCACATATCACAGTATACTGGGCATTCAGCTTGACAAATGTTTGTGTTGGTCTCGTTTTACTATGTATTAGAATTGCAAATTATATTATCTAGAATATGCAGATTTCACGCCATGGTGTGTCCCTAACATAATATTATAAATTTATTCCAGAATATTAACAGAATCAGGTCCTGGCATTGACCTTTGACCGTAAAAAATACCATTCTATCGACACTACAGAATGATTTTTAATACAGTCTGCTTGTTACAACATACATGTAAACAGTATCGCTGTGGCATTAAGCCTGACAGACTTATAGTATGGGACAGTGTGTCATATGTTGGCTTTTTTGCTACACTTGGAATTTTTGGTCCTTAAAAGTAGATAAATGGTCCCCGGAACCAAATCAAATTGTAACTACGTTTTTATCCCTTCCGTTTGGCAGCCTCTTGGATTTCAAATGGCTGCCATTTTCAACATTATTTTGCCCATATCTGGACTTCTGAGCATTATAGAAGGCTCTTCAAATTGTGGCAATACCCATGTTGTTTATGTCAAGGAACACAAATATCACTTTCAGAAAGTCGCAGATTGTTCCTTCAGGCGGACATCTTGAATTTCAAAATGGCCGGCATTTTAACATATTTTCTCTATCTGATTTGAGCACTATAGAAGGCTCAAGTTGGCGGCAATACCAGTGTTTGGGATGTCAAGACCACCAAATATACATCCGAAAAGGCACAGATTGTTTACTTCCAGTGCCATCTTGAATTTCAAAATGCCGCTATTTTAATATATCCTTCGCCCAATATCTGGATTTCTGAGCAACATTTTGAAAAAAAAACAGGGGGGGCCTTTTTTTTTTTTCCTAAAAAAATTTCTTATTTTTTTTGGTGGCAAATACAATGTTTGTGATTGCCAAGGAAACACATTTATTACATTCAGATAGTCGTAGATGGTTTCCTTCAGGTGGCCATCTTGAATTTAAAAAATTGGTCCCCATTTTTTTATATATCCTTCGCCCAATATCTGGACCTCTGAGCAACATAAAAAGCTCCATTGGTGCAATACCCATGTTGTGATGTTATTGATATCGTGTGGTTGCAGAGTGTAACCGTTTGAAAGACAAGGCTAAGGGGACCATCCCCAAACGAAAAGGGTATGGAGACCTGGTGAATACCTGCTACTATTTAGCAATTGACAAGCTGAATTGTTTACAATGTTAGCACCAGAGTTGTTAAAGCCTCGGATTTGGAAGTCTGTGTTCCTAGTAACATGGTCTTACCAATTCGGATGATGGGTTGGTCATAAAGCCTACTGGAAGGTCCAACCCTGATATTTACAAAAAGATTGCATGGACAACTTTGTTAAAAACGTCATGGCTGATTTCGCATTAGCACATACAACGTCCAGACAATATCAACAACATACAAGGAAAGAAGAATTGGTATGAAGCACAACGTATGATATGTGCATGTCATCTGCATGCATAGGGCACCTTTGTGGTCAGTGTGGTAAAGCGCTCGACCCACACCCCGCTGAGGCCAAGTTTTCGCCCTTGAGTAAGGTAACTTACCTCAATTACTCCTCTCCACCCGGATGTATAAATGGGTACGGCATATTCAATGTTGGGAGGTAACAGACTCGCTGTAGTGGAGGTGTAGCGATCCCCCTACAGCAACATTATAATTATATGGTGGAGTCTGCCCCAATCGCTTCGAAAGAGATGAGCACTCCGTTCCTGTGTACCACAGGTCCGTCCCTTTACCTGCATGCAAGATCACCGATTGTGCACAGCGAGCCACTACTACATGAGAATATCCATGGCGATGCACTTATTACAGCCTACGCCTGGAAGGAATAAGAAAATTCCAGCTACAGGAGGTGTGGGGTTTCTTTTCTCACAAAGGCTCTCAAGTCACGTGCCAGCCTTGTCAAACTGTAATGAGAGCATCTGAAGCTACAATGAGGTAATCTTGAAACAACAGTCAGTTGCTGCTACAATCCAGATGAAACTGTATCTCGCTTTTACCATGGACTGTCCACTGCCACAGTACAGTTTCAGCATAATATTCTGTGCATCCCTGGAGATTGTAGTGCTAGAACTGGGGCCTGAGGACGAGCTGTTCGTATGCAGAGGCGGGTCCAGCAGAGGTGGGGGTGCGTGAGGGAATTGGTGAAAACGGTTTTAGGCCTTGTGCCACTGCCAAACAAAATCCAAAATCAAAGCAAGTAGATGTGGACACAGGCCTATCGTCGCCCAAAATGGAGAACACATTCTGGTCAGGGATTACAGCATTAATAACTCAACAGCCAAGCTTAGAGCCCATAAACACTTTTGAAGCTGTTAAGTCTAATCCGAGGAATTGTCTCTTGCACGAGCAGGATACGTTGCCATCAGAGTAAACCCCCTCCCAAAAAAAGGGGAGATCCCATGAAAACAATTGACTGGAGAAAGGTAGTGGGGGATACAAAGCTCTGCGAGCAGTATGCTGCAGAAGTAAATAACAGGTTCAACACTCATGTTGATGAGCTTGAAGATTAGACCCCAGCACCGATATGAAGCCGTCACTTTAGCCAACAAGAAATGGCACTGGAGATGCTACCTCGAAGAAAGACGAAGATACTGCCTTAGCCGAGAAAAAACTGAAGTCGCAGCCAGGAAAGCACCGTATAAATACACCAGGAGGATCAAAGCAGAACATTGATCTTTTTTTGTGTCACTGAAGAATGAATCTGCGATGATGCTACACAGTGGTGCATTGAGTGCGGATTCAGTCAATGGCTGAGCATGACGACCTATAATCTTCATAATACAAGCATGTGCTGCCTGGAGGCACAATGACGACGGGAGATAAGATAAGAAAGCTCCCACCTATTAAGAATTCAAGTGATTTTTTTGAAACAACTGAAGAGGGTCGCGCAAACATGGTTTCAGCACTTTAGTTCTTTACTTGTGGCAAACGTTCAGAATAAAACTAACCTTGATGAACCTTTCTTCAATCACAATGTATTAGCAGTATGCCTTTCCTATCAAGACTGGACCTCTCACTATAGAGGAGTTTCTGATCTGCCTGAAGAAAATGAACAACACCCAAAGGAATTTGTTTTATTTTTTAATTTTTCTATTTTAATAAAGATATAAAATGATATACTTGATCCATATTTGAAGAATCCATTATTTCATGTTATCAACTGTTGGAATTTGTTAACGACATCTACATGGGTATTAAACAAACCAGCTGCCTTTATTATTAATATATATTATCGTTTCATTACTCTGGTACCAAAGAAAGGTGACTCCAACATAACCCCAAACGACAGAGGAATCACCTTTTTTTTACGTCACCATTGGCTTCTAAGATCTACAATTCAATTGATGTCAACAGAATCGTTTTCTCGCATAGATCCCATTCTCAGGCGAAACCAGAATAGTTTCGTAAGAGATCAACATACCTCAGATACTGGCCTCAGAAGGACCATAGAAGATTGAGAATTTCATAATTATAAAAGCAACCTTGTAGTTGTAGACTTTTCCCAGGCTTTGAGAGTGTTAACAGAGATGTAGTGATATTTTATTGTATATTTCACTATGGTTTTTTTTTTCCTTTTGGTCCCAGACGAGGACGTTCAAAATTTGCAATGCATCATGTATGCTAACCATCAGCTGTTGCAGATCTGGATAGCCAATCAAAAGAGTTTACCCTAACAACTTACTGGGAATCCTCCAAGGAGATACTTATTTTGCCTCCCATCTCTTTGTAATCGTGTTGTTGATTACATCCTCAGACAGTCTTGCCATCAAGATAACGACATAGGGACTCACCATCAAAACCCAAGCGTTCTAGATGTTTCGTCCACAAAATGTTCAGCATCTCACAGCA
>JAMKCH010032596.1:0-61367 GCA_023653785.1 Ophioderma brevispina
CTCCCTTAATCCCATACTACACATCTTCTTGACGCACAGCGTAGTTGTATTCAATCGCGCCATTAGGTGTTGTCATCACAGCAGTCTAGTGTGGTCATCGTACAGCCCGGTCGCTCGATCAAGTATTGCAGCAATATCCCACCAGCAGTTCAGTGTCGTCACCATTCAAACATGTCGGCCAGCCTGGCATCTAGTCCCGTGGGTGGGAGCGTACTGTGTGTTGGACCCACCTTCACCATCATTGCCGTCAATATGCCCGTCTGCAATGTTTCGACGACCTTCACGACAGTTATGCAAGCATTTGCTGCTACTTCACTATCGCTCCGACGCCGTCGTTTCTATCACATGCGGAGTTCTTTTCAGTGACGACTTTGGTGGATCATCCCATCTACGGGTACATTAACAGCACACCACTAGACGGGTTCGGCGTTTTGTTCATATTGGCACCACTAATATGGTTCACAATAAAACCTGGCCTCGACCTTGTTCGGGTACCTTGGAAGACCCCGCCAGCAACCATCCCAAGGGCAGTTATATACACTCGCTTCCGCATTGTCCTTGGTAGCAGACAGCCACTTAATAGTCTTCCCATCTCCAATCTCCCATCTCTTCACCAGAAAGAATTCTCCCCCTTTAATGCCAACATGTCCCACTGGCCCCAATACATCTTCATTGCAGACGACCAAGGCGATACCTCTTATCAATGGGGGTCGCCCCCTCTCCAGTCTCCTTTCTCCTCAGGAAAAGAGCCCTTGTCTCATCCGCCAACTGCGCCTCAGTATCATCTCTCGTGTGGGATCTCCGGTTGTATAGTACATTACCACTTTAACCACTACGGAGTCAGGGGTTTTCTCCGATACAGGCTTTTCTATCATGTGCTCCCGCCTCTGACCGAAGTCCCGCGTCCGAAGAATGAGTACTGCGGCCATCATCCACTTCAGACTCCTGCACACTCTCGGCGCCTCTGGATGACTCATGACATCCGACCAAGGACCTCTGATAGCCTCCATCGTCCCGTCACTTACAGCACGTTCGTTGGCACCCGATCTCCAGTCATCTGGATCTCCTCTGCTTCTGCCCCTCGCTCAGCCTCCTCAGTTTGGACATTCTTAGCCTCCGTCCGCCCACACTGTCTACAGGGCTCTGACAGCCGTATGCGTTAAATGGCGTCTTTCCGGTCTGTATCTCCAATCGATGTGAACACTGGAACAGAAACCTCAACTATCTCGCCAGCGACCCTCGGGGGGTTTTGGAAGTTACACAAACAACCTTAGCGACCGTGGTCCGTCCTCACTTTCACCTTCTTCCTCCTAGGTAGTGAAGATACTTTTTGAGGAATACAACCAATGCAAGAAGCTCTCTTCTCGTTACACAGTAATTCGCTCCGGCAAGGGACAGTACTTGCTGCCATAAGCTATACCCCTTTTCCTCGCCATCTGCTCTTGTGACAGTGACGCCCGCCTATTGCCGAATTGTGGCGTCGTGTTACGATGAATTGGCCTCTGGAACGTGGGTAAGCCAAATTGACCTGATCAGCAACCTTTTCCAACGTGTTGAACGCATCGTCACATTCCCTCGTCCATTCAAACCATTGTCAGCCGATGGAAGAGGTGCCGCATATCAGCAAATCACGGATTTTAAACCGACGATAGTACGACCGCCAGTCCCAAGAAACTTCGCACCTGCGTGGGCGTCTTTGGAGTCGGCCAATCCGGGACTGCTTCTATCTGGACGGATCGTATGGATACCCTTTCAGATACTACTTGGCCCAAATACGTCACCTCCTTTGAAATAGGTGACACTTTGAGGGCTTGGTTTCAACCCGGCTCCTCGGAACCTCTGCAAAACCTCCTCTACCCGATAACAGACTTCGACACGGTGCTACCGAACACACTCACGTCGTCCAACCAAACAAGGAGCGTCTCCCCTCTCAATCCAGAACCTCTATCCATTTCAATCTTTCGAACGTTGAGGGCATGCAAAGGCCAAATGGTAGGACGTTCAAAGCATACAGTCCGCTTGTGGCGGAGAAGGCAGATTTATCTCTAGAGTCCGCCATGTCCATCTAAACCTGCCAGTAGCGGAGGCATATCAAGAGTTGTAAAATACTTTGCGCCCCTAAAGCATCCAACGAATCACGCATTCGCGGCAAAGGATACGCGTCCGTCATCGTGACCTCATTCATCCTTCGATAGTCAAGACAAGGCGCTTAGAGAGCCATCTTCTTGCTACTAACACATGGACTAGACCCAGGAGTGCATGGTTTTGGGTGTATAATAAGTAAATTGGGCTGTTTTGATATTAGAGTGTCATCGGTGCGCCCGGCCCCCCCATGGCTACAGAGCGCACAGAGCGCATAGCTCTGTCACAGCCATGGCGCGTATGTTCAAGGGTATTATGTTTGATAGAGATACTTTTGCAGGGGAAGTTTCTGGAGTTTTGAGTTATGCAATTGAGGTAATTTAACAGAAGCATGATTGTTGTACTGCTATTTTTTCTTAATTATCATGATTTACTAAGATCTTTTGAACCACAGGTTAAGAAGATGATTTTTTAATGTCATGGGGACCGACGCTGCCATAGTAAATGCATGTAGCAGGTTTAACAATTACGTTTGGAAAATCCCCAATGCCCAATCGAGCAGATCGTGTCCTACCTACCTGTACAGAACGACACTGTATAGTCTACACATATGATCGAACGCTGTGACAAAGAGAGACAGAATGCTTGGTTGCGTGGGCCTATTGTAGTAAAACGGTAACGAGATGAATAGTTTGGGTCACGTGTCAGGTACCAGGTCAGGTAGGTATTCAGATATCAGTTTTGCTCTTCGGGGGCGACCGATATCTATTCAATCGACTATGTAAATCACGGTCGTGTACATGACCTTCTGCCCAAAGTGCTATTATTTTTTTTCCAAAAGACACCTGTTTAGTATGTCTAAACAGTACAAAATTTACCGTTTCCATACGTTCAAAAAACCGACGTACGATGACGATAATCGTTGTTTTCCAATGTATGGGATCGTAAACTTCATTTTTAACCCTGAATGTGGTCCCCGAAGAAAATAATAACCATCCCATAATAAAATTCCTTTTTTAAGCTTCAACATCTGTATATTTTTCTTTATACTTAAAATATGCATGTTGTCCCCTCATAAGTGAAAAGATGTTCCAATAGTCTACAAACGAAACATAGTCAGCCGCCTAAATACCCTTACCGTGGACTGATGGAGCAGCGGATCCCCGGTGTTAGTTCTAGCAGGCTTACAAGCCACTTGCGCGCGGCTGCGGGGGTATGCGTCAATCACATCCGAAGGGCTGTATTGCCCTTTCTCCACCCTCGTTCACTTGTCGCCTCCACCCTCTTCACGCTTCTGTGGGGATGCCATCCGCAATGGCTGCCCGAAATAAAACAATAACAAAATGTTTGTGTTTCAGTTTTTTAATTTTTGTATTGTATATTTTACGTTTTTTATATATAATTTTTGTATACATGAATAATAATGAAAGTGGGGGGGGGGGGGGAAGATACTGGAAATTAAGCCGAATAAAGGCCTGTCAATTCCCAGACTCTGTTTTCATTTAATTTGTAGTTTTAGAAATGAGTGACTTTTTTATAATTAAATTTAAATGTTTTTATGTTTTTTAATTTTTGAGTTTTTTAACATTTGAGGAATGTTATTCCATTGTTTTAAACCCGCAGTGTAAGATATAGATTACCACTAAATCCCATTTTAATATAGGTATTTGAACAATCTGTTGCATGTCTTGTAAGAATAAGTGTGATTTTTAGCATTTGTTACACACATGTTCTGTCCAATGTGGAGGGCCACTGGTTGTTGCTGTATTTGTAATGAATGTTCCATCTTATGTTTACAACAAAGCCTTATTTTTTAGTTTGGTTCTATTTAACCAAACAAGGATTCGATGCACTCTGTAATCACTGTGCTCACCTGCTCTCAGTTCAACGCTTTTTGCAGTATGTACATTTTTCCATTTCTGTTGCATGACTTGCCCATGCTGTGATACCATATGTGATATGTGAGAGAAACAGTGTGTTATAGAGACTAATAAGTGCAGTTTCAGCAGGGTAAAAAGGGCTTTACTTTTTATATAAAATTCCAATACTGCTTTGAACATTTCTTTCTAACTCATCAATGTGATTTTCCTTCCAGGTTAGAATTTGGTCGATAGTGATTCCTAAAATTAAAAGCATTAACTTGATTATTTTGGTATATCGAGGAGATTATTCAAATGAGTATTTAATTTTGTTTTATTGTAGTGCCAAAAGCATATAGTTTAGTTTTTGTTAGATTGAGTGAAATGGTTTATTGTCTTGACCAGGTGTTTAGTTTACTTATAAACCATTATTCATTATTGTATTTGAGTTTGTTAATATCCTGATGGGATGTAAATGCACTAGTATCATCTGCATATAAGATAAAAGACAATTCATGAGCAGAATTTGGAACGCATTACAGAAATAATAAAACCCAGGGTCCTAAAATAGAGCCTTGTTGCATATACCAGTGTCGATATGTTTAGTTGACGATTTGTGACTATGTATCACAAATTGCATTCTGTTTGTGAGGTAATTTAACCAACACCAAGACACTACCTCTGAAGCCATAGTGATGGCCCTTTTAGCTAAGAGACAATCATGATTTATAGTTCAATGCCTTGGAAAGGTCCCAAAAATACGCCAGCAGATGTTTGATTGTTCTTGGAAGCCTGAGTAATTTTGTGCCCAAGCTTTGTGATTGCCATACTTGAAGAGTGTTTGTGACGATATACAAATTGGTTTTCAAAAGTATGTTGTGTTGGCAATAAATAAATGCAATCTGTTAAAAAACGACGCCTAAAATTTTTGAAATCCAGGTTATAACAGACAGAAATTGGCCTATATTTAGTACATTTATCTTTGCTATCTATCTTTTTTTATGAATAGGAATGGCTCTGGCAATTTTAAGTTGCATCAGGGTACTGTCCTGTTGTTAGTGACATGTTGTATATGAGTCGTAATTGATCTAATCAAGCAAGTTTTTTAATATTAAGAAGCTGGAATGCCGTCAGATCCTGAACTTTTTTTACCATTTAAATATTGATAACTTTACTTCCTTCATCCTCTGTGATGGGCGTAAAGAACATTGTACTATAAATGGATTAGAGATTAAATTGAAAGCTTAGTAATTGTAATTTTTGTATTTGCTTGACCTGATTTTAGGGCCTGATGTTGAATGGAAGAAGTCATAAAATATTCATGAATTTTGTGTAGGATCGTTAATAATTTGATCAGTTTGTTAAATTCGTTATTACAATCTAGTTTGGTTTTTATTTGTTATATTGTTAGTATTTTCCAGGTCTTTTTAATATTTTTCTGTTCTTTATTATTTGATTTACAAATGTCTTTTTATGGCAGTGCCTTAATAGTTTTATTAACTTTGTATTACTTGTCTTATATTTAAGTTTCTATTTTGTGGGGGTTCTGTTATTTAAGTATTGTTTATAATCTTAACATCCTTTTTATTTTAGCATTTTAATTAAATCTTTAGTTATCCTTGGTGATTTTGGTTTAGACTTTGATTTATTAATTTTCTTCTTGGTAGTGGTTGTGAACTTATCGAGTAGATATTAAACATTTCATAAAGTTATTATAAGCATGTTGATATCATCCATTTTGGATAGATTTTCCCAATTAGTTTCAGACATAGCTTTTTTTTAGAGCTCTGATATTATTTATTGAGGAGTCTCTAGTCAACTTTATAGTTTTTTTGCTTTTAATTTGAGGTCCTTTGAATTATTGGTTAAGGTGAATTTTGGAAATGGTGCATTTATATTTAATAGTAAGATTCCCCTATTGTTTAAGATTATGGTGAAATATATCATCTATTAAGTAGCACTTTTATCAGTTTATACGTTGGTCTAATTATTAATTGAATGTGTAGCAGGAATAATAGTATATCATGTCAATGGAATTACTTATAGGTTTGTCATTATCTTTAAGGGTCTCTATATTAAAATCACCCAGTAAGTACATTAATGGTAGTTCTCACAAGCAATTTTGTTACTTATTTGATCAAATGCTGTTAATTCCTTATACTATGGTGATGCTGTCCCTATCAATTACATACACAACATATGTTTTTATTCATTAAGGTTTCCTAATTTCAAATAAAACACTTTTTTTGTTTTTATAACATTTTGCAAACATAAATCGGTTCTCCTTTTAGATTTATATTATTTGAGACATAACTGCCTACAAACCAACACCACCTATATAGAATCAATTCTATTTGAACAGTCGTCATCGGGTTAAATAGCTTTTAAGGGTAAATAATCAAGGGATGTATCATTTTTAAACCAGGTTTCTCTTCGGCTACAACAATAACTGAAAAGTCATGATTAATTACATTTAAATGGTCTTTTATTTATCAACATGTGTACGAATTCTGCGTATATTTATATTTAGTATTGAAAAATAGCGTTGTTTAGGGAGTTATGCATGTTGATAGCTATGTCCTCATGTGTAAAATAGTTTACATTCCTCATTATGTATTATTTTAAAACAGCAAATTACATGATTTAGATTCTATATGGGGGTTAAACTCCAAGTTACTGACACGTGTATGTGCGTCACCATTTTGGGGGAACCTTTGCATCGGTTTATATGTATGTCCATCTTTCATTTGTGCGGTACCTCAT
The DNA here is from genome assembly GCA_023653785.1 of Ophioderma brevispina. Lineage (NCBI taxonomy): Eukaryota > Metazoa > Echinodermata > Ophiuroidea > Amphilepidida > Ophiodermatidae > Ophioderma > Ophioderma brevispina. The sequence goes on from JAMKCH010032596.1 coordinate 6,705, forward strand.
GGGGTTTGCAAGACTGAATTGCACAATCCTATGTTTTTTGGCTGTTTCTGTGTTCCGTCAGGAGGGTTTTTTTTGTCCAATTGTCAATTGATTTTCGAAGATTTATCACCAAACTACTCAGTCCTCGCTGTTTTCAGGTGTTACGTGTCCCATAATAAGTCCTCACGCAACATCCCTTTCAGTTAGAACAGATTTTGTGTGCTCAACAAAGTCTGACACTATACCTTATGTTGCAGTTGTATGTGAAACTTTCATTCATTTGTTTTGTGCAACAAAGTTTTGCTTTGTCATCATAGCATCTGGTAAATCCCCGATAGAATAGTTTAGCATGGAAAACTTAGTTTTAGTGTTGTTCTATAATGCATCGCGCCTTTGCTCAGCCTCCTCAAAGGATTTACGGGCGGTTGTGTTTGTCATGCCTGTATAATTACAAACATCAGGCGATTGCTCATTTGTATCTTCCACAAGCTGTCTGAATGTCCCATTGTTCTCCCACTTTTGCATACACTTTTGTATTTTTTCTCTCTGGGAATCTAGTTTCCTTTTATCCTTTTGCACATACTTGTTTTTTGAGAAAATTAGGATTTGTGCAGGTTTTTTGTGTATGGTTTGGTTAGAACATTGTCTTTTTCATGTTTTGGTGAATGATGTTTTCTTTTTTTGGATTTTGTTGTTTCCCCTATGATCGTGCATGTTTTCTGCAATACGGTCATGTTTTGTGTTGGTGATCTATGTACATGTAGGGTGTTTTGATCCTGTTGTAAGCATGCCGATGTTGTTGGACTGGGGTTTATGTCTACATGTATGTCTGCATTTGTGAGTGGTGTTGATCTGTTAATAAGGCAACCGATGAGTTTGAAATAGGTACATGTATGACTTGATGCTCAACCTGTTGGTAATGCAGTTTCTTGGGATGCCTGAAGATTTCATTTTGTTGATTTTTCAGACTTTCCTTCTCAGCTGTTAACATATCAATTTTGTTTAGTAGCTCGGAGTAAACTTTTCGTGCTACTGAGTTTGGCGGCCTGTGTGAGATTATCACCCCTGGCCTTTTCATCTTTGTTATTTTTAGATAATCTGAATGAGCCTGTTTTAGGCTAATTTTGATTCCACAAAGATTCATGCTGTTGAAGTCTCATTTGTTTGTGTCCTCCCATTTGTAGAGGTTAAGTGTGACAGTGCAGTTTGACAAATTAGTTTTGGTTTCCATTGTTTGTGTTCCGAAATGTGGTTTTTCTAGTATGAGTTTCTACATTTACAGGTCTACGAGATTCTGCTGAAGTGTTAGTGTGTTGTCCTTGATGGGGGGGGCTCATCACTTTCCGGCTTTTGTTGATCCATGCTTGAGACATTGGTGTTGAGCTGGTAAAGATGGTTGACTGGCTCCATAGATAACTGTATGGGGTCATTGATGTGGCGCACTGGTCTGCTATGAGTTGTGTATATGTACATGTTAATTTTTTTCAAGTATGGCTGCTGTCTTGTATCACAGACGATAGTATGTTGATACATCCCTTTAACCATTGCTTAGCTCCACAACCTGAATGTGGACTCTCATGGTGTTGGGTATAGTTTCACAGTAGCTAGTGTGCCACTGATGAATGGCATCTGATAAAGCAATCGCTTTATTTATCGTATCGTAGGGCTGGCCATTTGCCTGAGTCATGTATTGGCAAATTTATTGAATTCCTCACAGTCTTTACTTTCCAGTGTGAATGACTGCTTATTCTCATGACGGTCATACACATCATTAGCCTCTACTCCTTGTGGGAAATCCATAAAAGTTGCCAGATAATTTGAATTGAGAGGTTTTGGGCACATCATTAGCCCTGCACATTGTTCCCTGCACGGTCTGGATGGACATGGCTGGAGTGCCGGTCACTCCCAGTATGCAATTCGGTGGCTTCACCATTCGTCGTCCTACATATCAAACTTGCCCCGCTATAAAACACAGTCCTGATAGTTTGCTAATAACTCCGCCAACCGTCTCTCTCTCCCTTCCCCCAAGTGGGTAGTACTTTGTTCTAACGCTCCTTCAGATGTTCAGGCACCTCCGGCCGGTTCACCATGATCTCGCCCTCCCCCATCCTAAGTCTCGCACACCCTCATTCTCCGCCCCAGCACAAACTGCCGAGCGTAGCGCCCCTTTTTCACCCTCGCATGAATGCACACACATTAGTAATTGTACTGTCAACCAACCACAGTCTTAAACTTTCACTATACCTCTTGCCACCACTAGTCCGCGATCTAAGTGGGCCCACCATTAACGGCTCCATTGCCCCCAGCCACTCTCGACTCGACCTTCGCACTATTCTGGTATTTGGGAAGCTCCCTCTCCCACCATCTCGTCCGACATGAAATGACCCCAGTAACTCTACACACTCCCCGTCGTCTGCTGAAATACCCCGCCCGCGATACGATTACTTACTTGAAATGCGCGCCGGCCCCCACATATCCTCTACAACCACAACCTTGAGTGTTGTAGTTTATCTCATGCGTTGAATGACATCGTACTTTTTCTCCTCCAACGTGGAGCTGCTGTTGACCAATCTCGATTATCGCCCCAGTTTGTTTCAGGAAATCCCTCCCCAACATGCCTTTCTCAACGCGCGACGATCACACTCAGCTCATGGCAACAACCATTTCCACGCTTATTTCCGAATGGCTATTCCCCAGTCTTCACATTGTAGCCCATCGGCCTGGATGATCTGTGTATTAGAAAACCGAAGCCTAGCCGTCTCTCATCCGGATCATGGGTCACTCCATCGGCACAAGCGAATTGAAGTCCCTGTCTAGCAGAATGACGCAGACAACACCTGTAACAACACACCGGTACATACATATCCGGCTTTGCAGAACTCATCACATCACAATCCTCTGACCTCTTCATCACCTCAACATCACAAGATGCACCAGGCCCCTCGTTGATCCATTCTCGCTTCGGCGGCCATCTCCTGCACGCGTCTCAACCACCCTGCCGTTTCTTTTCTTCTCGCCCCCCTCGCAGTCGACAACATACAATCTCCACCCTCGTAATCTCCCTAAAATCTTCCGCCGACTTTTCACCTTTAACGCCTTCTGTACCCCCTTTGCGTCCCATCCCCCACCGACCACAAGGTCGTGAACGCGGCCTCTGCTTGCCCAACCGGCCCCCCCCCTCCCATTGCCCCTTGGGTTGGCCCGCTCTCGTTTCCCGACCTGTTCTCAATGATAGGACCGGTGTCCTTCCTGTCGACAAATCTGCGACACACCACATTACTGTAACGGCAATTCTTGTGGTGTGACCCAACTCTTCACAGCGGAAACACCGCACCTCTCTCGGCTGTACCGTCTCGCTACATTCTCGTGCGAAGTTTCCAGCTCTGACATTAAAGAGCATAATGGGGGTCCCCGGTGGGGGCGTGGGCGCACCGCGGGGATATTTCCACGTCCTCTGTCACCGTGTAACTTACTTCTACTGCTTCTGTCCTCGATAAACCCGTTTAGGCGATGCCGCCCGTGGCTGCTTCGTCTCGTTGGCCAACCCCATCGCCCCTCTCTTTACAGATCTTTCAGCTTTCCTCAACACATTCTTCCCTACTAGCGTCACGTGCACATCCATCTTTGCCTCTAACGTGGCGAAATCCGCTGTCTGGGTTGACTGAGACTACCAATCTCGTGTGTCACCAGCCTACTCTACTCCTACGCCTCGACTTCTCACTACTGGGACGATCTATCGCCTGAGCCGCCTGGTTGCCTCCTCTAACGAACGTGCCAGGCCTCGCCTGGAACCGATCTTTCCGGATGACCGCATCTGCTATTGCAATCTTAAAGCAAACCTCGCCCTCTTGCCAGCCAATCTCGACCTTGCTTCTCGATCTGCGGAAACGCTGCGCCGTTATCTCTTTATGTCCAATCCTAAGGCTGAAGACTCTCTCCCGGCCTCTGTTCCCGCCGCTGCAATTCTTGAAAGTAATTTTCGGAACACTCCCGAACTCCTTCTCCATCACTTCCATCAGTTTCGCAAAGATCATCTCCTTCGGATTAAAAAACGTCGTTATGCTCATGCAAAGACAATGCACTCCCCCTGGCAACAAGTAAACGGCTGATATGTTGCTTCCTTATCATCCATTTATTGTATTCCCTCAAGTCTCGAAATGCCGTCGAAAATCCGTTCAGGGCGGTTTTTTCACGTCGTATTTCAACCTTCTTTTCTTTCCATAGTTCGTCTCCCTCCATACCTCGCTGCAAAATCTGCTGCACTCGTGACCCTCTTCTTCCTCTCAAAACGAAGATGTTCCAACACTCCGGGTCGCCAATAACTTCCGGTCTCTGGGGCACTCGAGCGTCCTCCTTCATAACTTCCCATCTCCCTCCTGCTCTCTCTCAATGAAGGCGCACACCGTGCTAGCATTGTTCTGTCTCGCGTAGTGAGTGGTTAATCTTCCTATCGTATTGGTATCACCCATCCGCAATCCGTGTCAACGAGGACAAACCATTCGCCACCACGCTGTTCCTTAGGCAAAGGTGACGTGTTCTCAACTCTTTCCCTGTCAGCTCCCCGCCTCCTCCTGCCACTGCTTGGTCCACGTCCCGCCACACACGCGTCGCCGCCCGCGAATCTCCCTAAATCTCTCCCCCTTGCGCGCGCTGGTACTCCTCCACTCTTCGTACTCCGTCTCACTTAGCCTCGCCCATCTCACCTCGCATCTGTCCGTCTCTTTCCTGAACTCTACCGCTGCCGTATCTTCTCTTCCCTCCCCTCTTCGAACTTTCTCCCGTACCGTAATACGCCCCTACTTTCACCTCGCCCCGTCCTCTGGGCATATCATGACTCCCCACACCCTCATATTTAAGGGAGAGCACGTCTCCCACACCCTGGTGGTAACCCTCCCCTCGCTTCCGTCTTTCTCTCCCATCAATTTGGCTTTGTTCCCACTCCTCAACTGTCACATTCTTTTGCCTCCCCCTCTCATACAACACATCTCCCTAGGGGCCCACTGCTGATCCACGGCCGCCATGCTCGTCGGCCGCCCCTATCTCCTACTCTCCCCTTCCTTGCTCCTGCCTAGTACTCCTCCACTCTCGTCGTACACCCGGTCTCACTGCCTCGCCCGTCCTCCCCCGCTCATCTGTCGGTCTCCCTTCCTCTAACTCCAGTCGCTGCCGTATCTCTTCTCTCCATCTCCCCTCTTCGAATATTCATCAACCTGCCGTCATACTCTAACTTTACCGTCGCCCTCGTCCTACTGTCATCTAGAATTTCCCCCATCCTCCATACTTGATGGTTACCTGTCACAACCTCATCTACAACACTACACCCTGTCGGTATCCATCCTCCCCTTCACGTATATGTACTTTCTCTCTTTCTCTCTCTCTCCACAATTTAGGCTTCATCATCCTTTAACTGTCGCATCTTTTCCTGCGTTCTTCTCATTGAGTACCAACCGCCCTAAGATGCTCTCCCGCCTCCTGTACCAAATCTGCCGCTCACGCGCAACCTCCCGAATCCGCTCCCTCCCTCCTTTCTCCTGTTGCGTACGACCCAAATCTCAATAGTCGCTCCTCCTCTCTCTCTCCACACCTTCCTCCTTCTCTTCGCTCTTCTCTCTTCCTCTACCCTTCCTCCCACCGCCCCGCATCATCCGCTGTGGTTTCCATCACTATCCCCTTTGCTCTTCTTTCCCACTTCTCTCTTTCTGCCCATTGCGCGAACGCCGCTTCCACGTGAGTCCCCTCCTCCCGCCTGACGGTCCAACTTCATTTTAAAACCGCCGTCGTCTCCTACGCCTCTCCTCCTGTCTCTCATACTCCTCTCGTCAGTCGTCTGTCCACTGCTCTCCATAATGAATCTCTCCCCGCGAGACCCCTAGCCGATCACCCCCCTCGTACTAACTGCCCCCCCCCGGGGTGACCGAATCTTCACCCCGATACCATCTGACTCAGTCGAAGTACTCATCCGTTGAAACCTGTGTCCTCATCCATCATAAAATGTTCTCGCCACCTCACTCGTCACCTTGTCCACTATCTCCTCTACCACCGACCTTGCCACCAGAATCATCGCTGCCCAACCTCATGTCCTCACCGCTCACACAAACAAGCCAGCTATAATCGTCACGACCTAGGCCTCCCACCGCTTCTTCGTGCCTCCCCACTAGGTCACTCATCTCACTCCTCCCAGATCCGGCTGCCATCGCTTACGTGCGAGTCACCTTAATTCGCCTTTGATTCCCCCGTAGCAGTACCGCGGCACCACTACCGGCGCCGCTGTGCACACAAACTCCCCAGTCACTTATGTCCACACACCGTATCCAGCCGTTGAATCTCCCGTAGGCATTTACCGCAGCACCACTACCGTCGCCCCCCGTCGCACACACAAACAACTCCCTACTTCCCCAGTCACTTTTCAACACAACGTACCAGCCGTTGAATCTCCGTCGCAGTACCGCCGCACCACTCCTCCGTCGCACACACAAGCACACTCCAACGGTCCGCCCCCGTCGCCATACAACTCCGTTTCGCGCTTTCCGGTCGTCCACCCAACGTAGCCGTTGAATCCCCGTAGCAGTACCGCAACAAGCAGCACCACTACTTCGTCGCACCCACCATCCGACGTCGCCTCCGTCGCACATACAACTCCTTCGTCGCTTTCGCTTCGTCCACCCAACTTAGCCCGTTTGAATCCTCCCCGTAGCAGTAACCTGCAGCACACTATTCGTAGCACCTACAACTCCTTCGTCGCTTCGTCCACCCAATGTAGCCGTTGAATCCCCGTATCAGAATGCAGTACCGCAGCACCACTACTTTCGTCCACTTCTTCTGACACCAATTTGTAGCTGGCACGGGCCTTTAGCGCCACCCCGGAGACGCGGGGTAAGTTGCAAGGGCAAAACCTTGCGCTCCTTCTGAATACGCCGTACTCTGTAAATCAGTTTTCTCACAAGTAATATTACAATCATCCTTCGCCTCGTCGTCAGGTTACATCACAAAAACCCGGGGTCAAGTACCTTATGGTAGTGTCCCACACAAACTGAGCATTTTTCCTTTTCAGTGCTGCCTACCGCATGGTGATTGATCCCGCTGGGCGCCGATTCCCTGGATTGGACAAGTACAGGACCTCCGTGGCTGTCTTCGCGTGATTGTTCACAGGCGTGACCTTCTAAGAGTCACGAGAGTCTTACATGAAACTTTGCCTAATGGTACTCTGATTAATGGAAATTAAATGTAAGCAGAGGGCGTGGATACCCATTAATTGGGGACATTATTTGTGACAGAAGATACACTAAGAGATACAGGCAACTTCCAACCCGTTTCACTATAAAGCAGTTTCATTTTGTACCCTTTTTGGTACAATAAATTAAAATATTGCAGAACCTTCAAATGTTAACCATCACCTTTGGGATGAATTTCCATAATCATTCTGTTCCAACATGTAATAACAATGATTTTGCAACTCGTTTTATGGTGCACAACCCTTTGTATCGAATGAGCCGGGCGAGTCTTTAACTAATAACCATTTTGGAGTATGTTTTCTTTCCTATAACATCTCTCAGCGTTTAAAAAAATGCAATGTTTGTATACTGTATGATTGTGTGTGTGGTATCATGGTTTATGCTGCTGAAAATGACATAACCATCTGCTTACTTTGAATGCAAGTTTTTTAGTTCCGAATGCAACTTCTTGTAGATAACAAATGAGGCTAAACGATTATTCGAATGTTATGGAAACTCCGGTGGAAACTTCACGTACCAGCAAAGATGTCAATGATCCGGGTATTTATCAGACGACCTACGCCTCTAATTATTTAAATAAAATACAACATACCCGTCTTACGACTCGTGTGTTTTTCTGCATGCACACACAAGAATATTCTATATATATTTTCTACGTTTTTAAGGGTTTCACTGCTGTATCGTTACAAAATAAAAATAATATACAAATACACACAATATTTTAAAGTTACCATGTCACATGATGAAATTATAATATGGTAAACTTTTGTGCTGTTTTTTCTTTTAAAACCCTAGTACTTAAATTTTTCATGGGATTGTTCATTTTGTTTTTGAGAAATGATTATAAAGAATTGGTCATGCATCCCCTGGTCTCATTTTAGAGGCGCCATCGACTTAGAGAATAAAAGATCATTTTTTTTGTCATCTTAGATGGTAATAATGGAATAATATTTTCGTGGTTCATGCCGGTGGTCATATACTACATGGCCCTGTACGGAGTGTCCTACGACCCATCTGTCTATGTGTTTCTCCATTGAGAGTGCTTTATGCCATCATTTGTTTCAGCACTATAACCACAAATGGCCTCGGCACAAGGTCACGGTTTATTCCGTACATGTTGCTATGGTAGCCAGGACCTCTCTCATGGGGCCACTCAGTTCTTTCCTTTACACCGCGTCCACAATAAAATTTGATGCCCATCCATTATGGACACCACCTAATCTCATCTTTATTCTCAGTCTATTTAACATACTTAATAATTTGTTTGTATTTTTTTTCTCGACCTAGTTTTTGTCAAATATTCTCCACCATCATTCCTGTTTGATTCTTTTAAATAATTGCCCCTGTAAAACATTTTCACCCAAGGAACCGAAGTCATCGCGTGTGATCGGCCACACTGCCTAAAGTGCATTTGCGTACAATTCTACATGCACACGCAGTAAACCGCGCCATTTTGCGGTTGTTCATATTTCGACTGACCCATGATAAATAAATCTAGACTGCTAGCGGCCGATGTATTTTTGCAATTTGTTTGGGGAAGAAATACCCGAGATGTACTATCGAAATTCCCTCCAAGAACACTCTCACATTTTCGTAAAACAGCAAATCAGGGCTAACAGTAACACAGCACGTTCTTTCATAGTGGTGCAAGAGACTGATCTCTTTAGCGTTTCCAAAAGGCCATGTAGACCACTATTGTCATCACTCAAGGAGGGGGCGGAGCTGTGTTTTCGCGAACTTCGAACCGGCAAAACTACATAACCGAAAAAGTGAATGTCGGCCCGTCGGAGCATCATGATCACACATCATCACTCACTCACTACGGCTCGAGTTTGGACCATTTTGCACTTTCATAATATCACCGATTTTTGCATCACATTGTAGGTAAAGACACCAACGGTCACTAGATTAGCTAAATTTGTGTTTGGAACTCAGAAGAATGTCAAAATTTCAGTCGAAATCTGATGGCTGTAAATTCGGAAACCTTCCTCCCTTAAACCGCAGTGCAAAGCGATCGTTCTGCTCATAGGCAAGGGCAGCTTCACAAGAAAAAAACAAAACACGTCTGGCTATGATGGCGATTTCATATTGTTTTTGCAGATTGTCAATGATTATATTGTGGTCCCATTTTCATATTTTTTTTCAGAAATACCATGATGGGAATCAATGCTCGGGTCTGCTCATCTGAATTAGCAACGATTCATCTTCTTCACTGGTGGTTACTACTTTGTTTGATAAACTTGTTTTTCAACCATGGCATAGTCTATGCCATGCAGTAAGAAGCCGGGCATATCATAGCCTACGCCTCTCCCTGTTCGAATGCAAGTGGCCTATCCACCTATGTGAAAGACACAATGAATGTCAAGGAACGAATCGTGCTAATCTGATGGTGTTTTCTGGCATTTTCTGCTAAATGGCTAATTGAATTAATAAATTAAATTCGCCGTTTCATTATGTTTAATTTGATGGCCTTTGAAGTTTGTAGTTTAACTCAAGCAGGCCAGCAGTTGGTGTTAATCATTAATCTCACTTTTTAAGGTTACGAATTACGGATAACTGCTGGCTAACTGCTGGCCTACGTGCCTAGGCCCTAGGCTAGGCCAGGCCAGGCCAGGCAGGTCCTATGCTCATTTTGTTTACACATGCATATGATCTCTAGTTTTTTTTGTCCATAAACTGACATGCTCAAGATATCAAATTCAAAATTTAACATGCCGTCATCAGAACAACTGGAATGTTTTAAATAACCTTTTTTTAGGATATTTATGAAGGTGACTGAGGGCTAGGCTCGGCCTACATAGAAAAGCAACCAGCAGATCTTTGCACGATCTCAAGTTTGGAAGTAGAAGTCTCACACGTACTTTGGACACTTCATGACAAGTTCTTCTGACTAAGTCCTGTGTTACGACAGCTGTGCATCAACGAAATGACCCTTTAAAATATTGCCACAACTAGTCAGGCGGCCTCGTGAGTCGTTACAGGGGACATGACATCGAAGTTATATATTGCAAAGTTTGTTGAGGTTCGTTTACTCCAATAGTGTAAACATTCCCTTGCATGCATAACCCATAGTCAATCCTGTGTTAACAACAAATATTATTAGTATCTAGCTAGCTCATTAATATTCAATTGTGCTAGGCTAGGCCCCGGGTAAGCTTCAACTAGCCTGCCTTGCTAAACGCTACACTATACTTTTGTCGATAGCAAAACCAAATATTAGTGGAAATTATTGCGGTATCGTTTCGCGTTTCAAACAACCGATACTTGAGCTTTGACAGAATCCCATGTACACTATTCAAAATATACACACTGCGTTTCGCACTATTATGAGGCCCATATTTGGTGGTATACTTCGTCCCGGCGAACTAAGGATTGACTTCATAGCTTTCACGCAGGCTTAATGTGGGAAAGTGGCAGTAAAAACCTCAGTTTGTAATCGCAGTAAAACAAAGTCGGCGTGCGCGCTACGCATGTTACAATATCTGCCCAAAAGCTATGGACGACTAAGTATAATCAAAGGCTTAAACGTGAAAGCGCAAGCCTAGGGAATTGGACTTTATTCCGTTAAGACTTCCGAATTCACTATTAACTTTTGCCCTTTCCATTACCGCTTTAAAGCTAATCAAATAATAGTCTATTATAGGGCCATGCCATCCAATTACAATCATGACACTCGTGCATTGCAGCACGCACGCGTCATATTACTGTTATTAGAGAGTCAAGAGACAAAACCATAATACACTTCAAACCAACAAAATCCAACAACTCCGGTAAAAAAATAACCGGCTAATGACTACCGCTGTAAATACGTGTAGGCCTTAACATTATTTGACTTCCACCAGACCTCTGGCTTGTGCCAGGTTAAACATTAACACACTTTGCTGAGTAGAGTCAGCAAAAGCTCCTTGCAATGATCTCATGGTTTATGTTAGGTTTATGGACTTGGTATTATTTTGAGGTAAATAACAAGATGTGGATTTTCTCTAAAATGGCCTCATGAACCCTGTGGGTATTTTATTTATTCATTCAGGTTAATATTTCGAGTGTTCAAACACAGCAAAAGCAATTGAAGTAGCTTGAAATACTATCTTATCCCCACAATATATTCCGGAAAATCCCTCTGGCCAAATATATGCTGTGCTTGCCTTACGTTTCGAAATAGGATATTTACCTAAATCAGTTTGATTGCTCATTTTGATAACTAGTGTAACCATCTTTCATCTCCTGCGTGAGATGGTTTCGTGACGTGGCATCTTACGTATAAGAGTTCATTGGAAAGAACGGTGAATTCGGCCGATGCGATATTTTGGAGAATTGTGGGTATTCTAAGACCCACACTTTGTTTGCGCGAACCAATGGCTGGTGCCGGTGTCTTTACAACTCATCGCAGGAATAACCGGGTAGGAACGGAAACCACCCAAGTGGGGCCTCTTGCTCAGCATGCTTGGACTAGACACGCTTGGAGAATAAAAGATAAGGATTTGTTGTTGTGCCTATCGTGTCATATTGGATGGAAGTCCAATACTACGATAAAAATATTGGACTGGCCCATCTAATATGACACGATGTTAGATAGGCAAACCACATGCTTTTATTCGTAAATCGTATACCGTTCTGATGCTGTCAGCTAGGAAAGCGAAGGATACCTTTTGGACCTAGCACCTATTAATAATATCCATCGCTTCAAGAGAGTCGTGCTAGTAAAATTACGAAGGTCGCCGGTTCAATCCGGCCAAGCGCAAATTGTTTTTACACTAACGTGTCGCGGCCATCTCCAGGGAATATTGATGAAATATACGATCAATGATATTGAGTGTTTGCCTACTAAACCAAACCCGGCCATGAATAAGAATTGATAATAGTTATCAGTTTGTTGAACCTTATTGGTTTGTCATTTATTAGAGTAAAACCTTGATAATAACACCTACACCAAACGGTCATCATAATCAAACTTATCACGGTTACTTTCAGCACAATCTTTTTTAATCAATAAATCATAGTAATTACATTTATACAGAACTAATACGCAAAGCACAGGCCTCAAATTACATTAATTCCATCCCGAGTCCCCTGTAACCGTGTGACTAATATCCATTCGTCAGCACTGACACCATCCTAAAGAACAAAAACACGTTTTTTGTATCATTACTAATTGTATGCATATGACTAATAGTCTTATTGAATAGATTATATTTAGTCATTCTTAAATGTACTAATAGTTAAAAGCTGAAACACGACTAAAGCAACCTTAAAATCTTCAGCCTCGTCCCCCCGTTCGCCTAATCGAACAATATATTTTGCTTGACTAAAACCTTCGTATCGTATCTTATATTCCCATTTTTTTTTTGGCTGAATTTTTTATTTTCTGAATGAAATACCTAAAAAAATATTTGGTTACCCACATCAGTGTCTGTTGAACAACAACACAATTCCAATGTAGCAAACACCAAAATGATTATGAACAGACAACAATTACAAGGCCAAATTGAACACGCATTTGTTGGGTTGTCCTAAATTAGCGCGACTCAGAGATTTCCGAGGAGGTCGCTCTCAATTTTCAAGCAATCGTGTTTTTTATATGATAACATAGGCGTGTCCATATACAAACGCTATGTGAAATAGCGGAGGCTTAAATTGAAGTCCTTTACATATCGAAAATCACATCTTTGTTGGTGATACACGGGCTCTTTTATAACGAAAAAATAAATGATTTACCATAAGCATCATCAAAATGAAAAATCCGATGCATGTCAAAATTTGGAATTGATGCATTTTCGGTGACTATCCTTTAGCTCTAGTTGACACCAACAAATTATATTTCGATAGGGTTGGTCTGATTCAGCTATAATCATACACATGCCTAAAATAATCTCAAAGTGGGCCATAACAAAATGACAATTTCACAAGCTTTCACATATTCATTAGTCCCCCCGGAGTTTTCGCGATCACCTGGATTTCGCGATCACCTCCCTGGCTTGAATGACCCGGCATCAATAATCGCCCCACCAAGTTTCATGTCCATTTCAATGTCTGTTACTTAACCCCATTAATAGGCGGTCCACGGGTTTCAAGATCACCTGGCATGAATGAACCCTCGGGTTCGCGGTTTTCTTTGACCTTGAGTGACCCCCAATGACCTTGTCGTGATCTTTGAAATTGTCGGCATCAACATCCGACCCCGCCCACCAAGTGTCCTCGTGGATACACACCAAAGTTTACCGTCCTTTCAACCTCTTTGTTCTTGAAATGACCCCTGATAAGCTTCTTTTTTGACCCTTAATATTTGTGGACAATCACAATCAACCCCCTCCTCCAATTTCCAGTCCAAACACCAATGTTTACTCCATTTAACCTTGATGACCCCTAATGACCTTGTCGTGACCTTTAAAAATTTTCGGCATCGACAATCGAACCCCACCTCCCAAGTTTCATTCCTACACCAATGTTTCCACGCACCCATTTGACCTCTTTTGACCTTTAATGACCCCTGATGACCTTTGTCCACTAACCAATACAAACTCGGTCATTCGGACGGTCAAGGGGCACCCACCTTCCAAGTTTCAGGAACGTGCGACCCTGGGTCTCGAGACACCACTGTCAGACGGACAAACTGACAGACATACAGACCACGGGTACTAATAGAATAAGATACTAGTTAGATATGAAAAAGGTAATCAATTCACACATTACATCACACACTTTAATGACAGTGCCCATGTGTTGTGTAAACTTACGGACAGGGCGTTTTTACAGCAAATCTGTAGAAGGTATTTTGAAATACTATTTACTAGTATATTGTGCTACAAAAACATTTATTTCAAATTTTGCAGTACTGAGCTAAATATTAATATCAGCCAATAAATCAACAAAATATTTTTAATCTTTTTACATGTGTCACTATTCCCTCTGTAACCGCTACACTTAATGCCCATACAAAAAATTATTCAATTATACACATGAAAGAAATACGGTATTACATATATTTATAATACAATTCGTGAAAATAATTTACGTATCGGGAAACATTATTACATGTAATATTAACTAGGCATCATTAAACTTTACTAGAGTTACATTGTTTCCGTTGATATTATCAAATGTTATATGCATTTACTGGCAGATAGAATTAGGGATCTGAACAAAAATTTTCAAAAATTCAAAGAAAACCTTTATTTAGCCCGTCTTATGATGACAATTACAAAGCCATGAATGAAAGGTTTATATTTGGCCTGTTTGGATCCGTAACCCATTATTCACAAACCGTTATCAGCTTTATATTCAGCTCAGATCATAAATTGATATCTGAGTTCATACACTTCTTAAGATTTCAAAATTTAAATGAAAAACTAAGCAGTTTGGAGATGGAGTTGATATGAAATAAAATAAAAGTCCTAAACGTTAGATTGTTGTTTACAACTATTTGTTTATGTTGCGGAGACCTATAACAAGGTGTCAACACATTTGATGATGATCAAATTCATAACATCAGCTAACTATGTTGAATTTACCGTTTGTAGCTTATCTAATTGGCAGTCAAACTTGGACATAATTATCATATCCCTTCAGTGTACCTTCATCACTATAGGTAATTATCACAGGCAGAAGATAGTCTCAGTTATGCAAGAGATAACGGTATTAAAGGCAATAACATAATCAATGCTTTAACATAAGAGCTCAGTTCGTTGTTAATAGCGGATAGCTTTTTTTCGAAAGCTTTTCGACTTGTTTTTATTCCGAAGGATCATTGGTCCGAAGGATGCGTCTCAATTCTCCCAAATTTGTAATCTGAAGGGCCATCATTCCCATAAACAGCATAAGAATCATTCTTCGACAGATTTGTTTGCCCTCCACTCCCCCCCCCAAAAAATAAATGCATTACATGTATCGACGACTGTTTTTTTTAAATCTCTTTTTGTTTTGTTGTTCTGAAAGTTTCGTCTTTGGGACAACACTTCGATAAAAGCCCCGATTCCTTTTCGAAAAAAAAAACCACAGAGTTGAAGGATATGTTTTTTTGAAAAACGACCTCGTTCGGACCAACCTTCAACCCAACAAATCTCAGAATTCAGAACTACATTTTTATTTTGAACGACCACTTCCTATAAACAAAGCTTATTCTCAAAATTCTCAAACGATTTTAACGCTAAGCACTGGTTAAATCGCAATTTACATGCCCGCTAAACTACACGCATTCTCAAGCATGGTTATTTAACGCTGGTTTAAAATTTTAGCCGAACATCGTTACATGTCTAAAACTTTGTTAATTAAACTTAGACCTGGTCCCGGGGTAGTTTAAGGCGTGCTTAACCTCACGTTTTCATCAAATCCCTGATATTTTCAGCTATTGTTTACCGGGGTGGTTAGACAGTTGTCTCCTGTATTTCTCTTTATCTTTCTTTTTCCCGTTCCTCATTGTTTCTTCTTCTCGTCCATTTTTCCTTTGCTTCTATTTTCATCATCTCGTGTGTATTGTTATAGTATTGAATGATGCAAGTGCGAACAACGACATAAACAGTTGTAATAGGCCCCGGGATTTGTCTCCATCATTTATTAAATTCTATAGCTCAATTGCGTAACGCGACATCTTTGAAATTTTACCCGTGGGCTCCTGCATTGCATTTACAACTAAGGAAGTCATTGTTCGCCATATAAATATGGTTCACAAACGCCTGTAAATTTAAGGCCGAAGATAAGTCGCATTTTTCGGTGGAGGATATTTACGACGACGGCGTTTAAATACCGTGGTTAGCTAAACGACTGATGTTAAAATAAAACCTGCGTTTTTTAAACAGTGCGTTTTGCTAACCACAGTTAGGGCTAACCACCGTTTATTTTTAAACAATCGTTTTGATTAATAACGGGCCCAAAATGACCAGGAGCAATTTAAAAAAAATGCATATTTGTCTTGTTTTGTTGTTTATTTTAATATCTTTAGTTAAAGAGAACCCGTACAACGAATGATATTAAATAATAGACCTGAATAAAATAATTATTTGACCAATATCAATCGAGTGGTTTTTCAATAGAAAAACTGAATTAAGATCACCCTAACAATGAATTCTAGTCTGACCGTGTGCTATTTAGAAATCGCGCTATAGTGTATAACGTGTTATGCGATACTAACCCGCACTTTAGGGTCCATACATGGGCCCAAAATATGAATACACATTATGAACGCATGCATTGTGAAGATTTATGACGCTACTGTTGTCCGTCCGGATCGCATAACTACAAAATACATATCCATATAGAGTAGAGCGCAATGCAAATAGCACATGTCATACAAAATGCTTTTAATTATTCGTTTTAATGTTAGTATAATTTGCTATTTTCCCCCTGAAACACTCCAAGTGTGTTCATAATACTTTCTAAGTCGAAGTGTGTAAGTTATTCTTGAACAGGTTCCCTTTAACACTTGGAATATATGTATGATTGGTATCATAATGTATTGTATCATATTGGTCTTACATGTGTCTTGTCTGAATTAAATAAATGAACTGAACTGGAAGTACTATTTGATCAAAATAAAAGTTCTTCAAATGAAGTTTCGGCAAAATGACCCTCGGAACAATCGATCTGCATCTTAACAATGCTGCATATGTATTTATTTTAGTTATTACTATAATTGGATATGGGATATTATATCGGCCATAGGGGTATTCTAGAAAATGCAACTGCAACGGAAATTTTGCACACCCTCCAGAAATGTTTTGCTTAGGTCCTCATAACTACAATCGATCTATAGAAAAAGTTCTGTACCTCCATTTCCACCCTGCCCGCCACATTCCTCCTGACTATATGGACCGTATTCTCAACGATTTTTTAAAATAAAACGTGGTTAGGCCTAAACTGTGTTAGCTAAACGCATCAGTTTAAAAAAACGCAGGTGAAATATTTTAACAGTGCTTTTTAGCTAACAACGGTATTTTAAACGCCGTAAATAATCACCACTGAACTCTTGACTATCTTCGCCTTGCGCGTGAACAATTTATAGGTCAGACAGCCCTTCAGTAGTTGTACCTGCTAGCAAGAAGCCCACTGTTAAATTTCAGAATGGGAAGTTATGTAAAGATCTTTAGATTTGCCCATGTGAACAAACACCGGGTCTATTGAAAACTGTTGTATGTCGCTGTGCCGCTATTATTCAATCCTCTAACATATAAATAGAAGCAAGGAACAAGGGTATTACTGATGGACTCGGAAAGAAAAAAGAGAAATAAAGGGGAGAGCCACTGGTCTATGGTCTAACCACGATTTCACATAAGCTAAACTATAAGGGCATTTGATGAAAGCGGAAGTTAAACACGCCCTTAAATACCCCGGGACCAAGTTTAAGTTTAACGTTTTAGACATGTTAACGATTTCACTAACATTTAAACAGCGTTTAAGTTAACCAGCTTGAGAATTGATTTTATTTTAGCGGGCGTTTAAATTGCGATTTAACCAGTGATTAGCGTTAAACATCGTTTGAAAATACGGGCCTATATAATAAAGACTGAAATGATTTTCCCTCTTTAAACCAGCACCATCAGATCGTCCTGCCTGGTTGTAATCATTTAAAATTAACAATAATCACATTTGCTTTTTTCTCACTCCCTCCTCTACCGCCTCCATCTAACCCGCTATACAGGGCACGTTGTAAGATTGATCATCGCTGTTGAGCTCTAGTAGCTATGTCATGGAGCTAGTCGATGTTCAGGTAACATCTGTCCTTCCAAGGTGGTTAGTAAACTACAATCTAGTATTCATTGCAATTGTTGTTCTTAGTTTTTAAAATGGAGGTTGTATGTCAAGCTATTAGGTATACAATGTCCGTGGTTAAAATGCGTTTCACATGGGGAAGGCCTATTTTCACCTGTGCCCGAGTGCTCCGTATACATGGTAGCACAGCAATAGCGGTAGTAGTCATAGTCGCCACACTTATCTGCCTTCAGAACTTCCTCGCATAAGATGGGTATCAGTTGGTCAACAACAGATTGAAACTAAGATTGACACTGAAAAGGTAAACAGTAATGTAGCAATCTTTATATGCACCATGACACCAATGCAAATAACGAAATATATTGTTCCTAACAGGAAATCCCGTCATGGATAATTCCGACAGAAGAACTGCTTTGAAGTCAAGCCGGTTAGAAATCTTCGTAAATTTATATTCACTGTTTGTTCACTTCTTTGGGCGGTCAAATTCATTTTTAGGTTCGATTTTTTTAAATCCCGAATGTACATTTACAAATGTACAACAAACAATCCCCTTGACTTCAAGATTTTTACTAACAATAAAATATTATTAAGTGATGATTTCAGACTGCTTTTAAAAATCCCTTACAATTACGTAAAAAAAAAAAAAAAAAAAAAAAAAAAAAAAATTTAACTTGCATTCCAAGATGCAACCAGAAGTACCAGTAAGTGTATCGTAAATTTATAAACAATGTAAAATCATGTTCATTTGGCTTGTTATTCTGTCATCATTTACTGGGCAGTATTATTGTGCCCTTGTGTATTTCCGGTGCGTATTTTATAACCGAATATATATTTATCCTATTTCATGTTCAAAATAGAAGAAAAGTCTGTGAAATATTGAATTTACCGCCAGTCCTGTAAGTTTACAGTGATTTTACAGTGTAGAATATACTTATGCCATGGGATCAAAAGGAAATATTGTTCATTTTATCCCGGCATTTTATCTACATACATCGGCAAAGTAAATAATTTTTCCATCATAAGTACTAATTAGATATTTTAATAAATTGCATCTAATTAGATATTTAAATAAATTGAATTTTGAATCTATTAATACCTCTCATTTGGGTATTTCAATCTTAAAGGTAGCGCATTTTCTTGATAATGAATAAAATATCGTCTCAATTTTTCCCCAGAATATCAGTGATCAATGGAAGCACATCATGATACACTGAGTCCAACAAATAATGACTCTATTGTTTTTAAGTAAATCCGCCCGTTACAAGCAGACGACAATGTATTGCGGATTTCTTTTTTATCTGCAAGTGCAAAGTCATTGTAATTGCCAATGCAGTTGAAAATGGTTCAGGTGTTACCACCGTTCGATTTAGATTAACGTATTTTGTCATGATGTAAAGCATAAAATAAGACTAAAATACCTGTCCTCGGTCACAAATAAATAAACCTCGAGCTTCTACTGTGGCCGTATATTTCATCATTTATTTGAAAAGGAAACGAAGATGAACGAAAGTCATGAAGTTAAAGTTGTCTGGCAAGCTGTGACTTAACATCTTTTTACAGGAGCAAGATCCGTTACCTATTGCTGAACCTTATTTCTAATCAATATAACTCGCAAAAAAAATAGACCATTGATTATGAGATACCAACAAATCTTACCAATTCTTGGGTTTGTAGGGAGTACACCAAGGGTGGTTTGTGTCTGCGATGTTGTTGTTGTCTTAATGCAACCAGGTAGATAACACGTGCTTATATCGATTGGCTTATTTCCTTTGTCACATCCTATTTCTGCTGGTTGGCTTAATGACGTATCCAAACAAAATACATGTCTTGTTTGATGCCCTGTCCCGCAGGTTACTGAACACTGCATAGCGAAAAAAAACCCTTTATCATTAGAAAGGATAAGCAAAACAATAAAACAAAGCTAAAATAATACATATTTAGTTTTTCTCTTTTTTAAGTATGACGTGTTTTTCTTGTGACATGAAAGGGTGGATTTTTACAAAGATTACATACTTAGAGTTTATGATTAAGTTTGGTATAGTCATCGCAGTTTAATATTCATCTTTTAATACAACCTTAAACACAACCTTCCAGTGGCGTAGCAAGCCCTATACGGGGATTGATTTTCGCACTGTTTCCTGCTTTTGGCTCGTCTGCCTACTTTGAAATCCCTCAACATGCTATACACTATAGCATACCGTCAAGCAAGTGACGGCTGCAAATAGGCTTGCCATTGTAAATACAATTTAATATAAAAGTGTGGGATTTTTTTACTGATCTCTTTAAAAATCTTGCCGGTTGTTATCGACCATAACTGACACCAAGCCTAGGAAAGTTTGCATTTTTAATATGATGACAATTTGGATATTTCAATAACTCTTTTCTCTCCCTTGTACCCCATAATGAATCATTTTCGAATCAAACCGAAATTACATTCTCTTTTGTCAAACTACCGGTCTTGCCATTACACTTTGTTCATATCACTTGATACAAATTGTACAGTATCTTCTTATAAGCAATGACTTGCTTTTTTTTAATACTTACTGTTGACCAATGCCCAACCATCCATTTAAATGAATTTGTTTTCTGTGAAGTCCTGTCTTTGACTGCTTCTGTAAATGGATGTCGCTCTGTTTGTGTAACTGGTGAGCCTTCTGTTGTCATTGATTGCAAAACGTTCGGAGGATTAACAGTTGCTGTGAATGAATCAATTTCATGTACATTGTCTAGAGAATTCAATTCCAATTGTCTGATATTATCACCCTCTATAAAATCATCGGGATCAATTGCAGGCTTATCCACGTCTAGTATTAAATCTTTGTCATCATTTTGTATTGAGTCTCCGTTAGATATTTGCATGTCATAAATACTGTCATAAGCGGCACTAACACTTTCCTGATAGAAGTCATCGAGATTTTCATGCGCAGATTCTATCCAACTATTCCTCGCCAGAGTATCAAAAAATCGGTTTCTGGAAAATACACCACCAGCCCGCTGGGATTTCATCTTTTCCCATTCACCAAAGCTAATTGGTATTTGTTTATGTCTACTTTGAATATTAAAGACTTCCGAGTTTCTCGTTGAGTCCGCATCTGACCAAACATCTTGGTAAGATGAAGAATAATCAGTCCGGTACTGGTGGTTGTCTTCTTCGAAACGGTCTGCCGTCCATTCTGCCACTGCACCATTGCAGAGTCCAATGCATATCTGCTCTGAAAGAGGTCTTAGTGCAAAGTCACAGAGCGCATCATCTCGACTACATTTCACTAACCTATGCTGAAGCCCTCGGCCGCACGTGGTTGAACACTAGGAACGGGAAAAATGAACAAGTTACGAAATTGGTATGGATAAAGATTGTCATTTCCAAACTGTGTATCTTAATGATTATATCATAGCACGCATAGTAGACGTATAAATGCATACCATAATAATATAATTTTAATATATAAATATTTATAATGTATAAATAATCAAACAAGATTTCAGACAACTAAAAATGTCATTTCTTTCAGACAGACCTCTGTCCAGTTTCCAGCACTCCAATCAGATTTAGTTGGACATGTCACGTGACTATTACACGTCTGGTGAGTGGCTGGCTTTATAAGTCCGTGCTGTAAACAATCGTCTTCTGTTAACGCAATCTGTTCGTCATCACCGACACCACGGATACAGAACACCGACCTCTTTTGGATCCCACCGGAGCCACAGGTAACGCTACATGGTTGCCATGGACCAAGCCACCAACTGTTTTGAAAATGAAAATAATTTTAATATAATATAAAATCTTACGTCTTTTATTATTTTACCCATTATAGTTGGTGAATATTATATATAAGCTCGGAGAAACTGGCGAGCACAGAACTAAATTAAAGACGAAAAAACACGGTGCTCGAACCCGGAGGACTTCCCGATATCTAGGCTTGGAATACCACTAGGCCCACAGAAGACTGTGGTAATGTGTCTACCAGTGAAACGGCATAATGTATTTCAGTCTTTATTCAGAGTTTCAAGCGGCGTAATTATATTTTTTATCATTAGAGAAATGGGAGAAACTAATGCATGAGTTAGAGAAATCTTAGGACGAATCGAAACTCAATGCAACGCCCGCGAGGATCAAGTAAATGTACAACCCGAGATAGTTGGTGCTCAAATATCGGATAATTGTATGGTTTCTCATTCGTTAGTTTTTGTTCCTTTACAGAATTATACAAGCAAGAGAAATGTATGGTGATATTGAGATTTACTTTAATTTCATCAAAATATAGTTGTTGTAGTTTTTTCAAATACATTTTGACACCAATGTTTATCTACTACAGAATTTCAGGAAGCATCAACATCATGGGTTGTCATTTAAAAATGTTGTCTGTTTGGTTGTTGTATACGGGGAGAAAAGGTTTTACAGGATTAAACATTACACTCTATGTTTTAAATTGTTTTTTTAATAACATATACCAATTGTTTGGTTTGCTCATAACGTTTCCAAAAAGGTGTTAAGTTTGCATATTACGACCTTTAGTGTTTAGTACAGTAGGCTTCAAGACAGTTCACGGTCATATTTTTTACGGGAATGGTCGATTTTGTTGTGAAACTTGTTTGAAATCGTACCGGGTGCATACTGATAGAAAATGTATATAGATTCTGTGTTTCCCTTTCAAGTGAGACTGGTACAGATATGGCTACTGATCTCCATAGACACTGTGGACCACGGCCATATTGCCATTTAAAATATCATAACACGCATGACAATGCGAACCTTTATATTTCGGCTTCTGTACGAGTTTAAGAGGAACCATTTGGCACCCATTTTTAAAACAAAAACGATGATGAATGAATCTGAAAATTTACCCCAGGGTTGTGACCCTTTGAACCTGTTGTATTATAACTCTTGAACTATAGCCCTCAGATAGGCCAAACGATCCCTTTCTGAAATCTTGAAAAGGTGTAAACTGATGCGTAGATTTTAAAACACATTTGACCTTTTTTATATTTGACCCCTGTATAAGACTTTGCCCCCTAGAATAATCCAAGAACACACTTTATAAAATGACACCCATGATTGTGGAATCTCATGAAAAATTTTGATTTAGAAAATCTGGTTGCAAAGATTGTATATGTAATTTTCACAAAAAAAAAAACAGTTCCCAACACGGTACTAGTTGCGTAAAGGCAGATTGGCACATTTTGTGAAGAGCGCCCCAATTTTTCAAAATTTGAGATTTTGCCAGTTCCGTTGGTAATTGTCTAGAAACTATACATTGAGAACGGGGGAAATGTGAAAAAAGGCGTATTTGGATGTATCCCAAAAATAAGCGTTTTGTTTTAATTAAAATGGGATCCCCGATTGAACTTAACGGCCCGAGATGGAAATGCTAGTTTACTGTCGTCCATGATGAAAATAGTGCCCACCTCGAGCATAATAACCTCTAAGTGACTTGCCCGAACTATTAAAAAAAATTTTTTTTTAAGGATTGAGCCTGGAACACGTACATGGCTATTCCCGGCTATTTCACATTCGAAGGGCCGTTTCCAGAGCCGTTGAATATTATGGGTATCCCGATAATACTTATTCTAGTATAAATTCTTCGTTTTGAACCACATAGTACATTTTCGAGCTAAAACCATTCACAGGTCTAGTTTACTAGGTCCAGTACCAATGCACCCGTTGTTACAAAATCTCCAAATTTTTGAAAAATTGGGCCGCTCTGGGCGCTCTTCAAAAAAATGTGATAATATGGCGTTCTTTATACTGTTTAGTCTGACATTCTGAAAAAACATTACACTGTAGGTTTGGTTGGGTAAACACGCTTTCCTTAAAGCTGACTCAGAGAGTTCAAAATGATTTTGTGAGTAGTAATTAAAATGGCATCTGACACCATAAAGAGGAGGCATCTAAAATGCCTTATTCCAAAGTTAGAAAAATGAACGGATTAGGTTTGTCAGCAGTAACCATTTATGCACAGTATAACAGTGCCATAGGTTATGGTGTTTATAACAAAAATTCGGATCCAGGAATGTTTTTTATAACAAGTTGTGATTTTCTATATGAAGGACTTCTATTTGAGCTTAGGTATTTACCACAGTGATTAGTATATGGAGAGCATTATGTATATGCAAAAAACACGATTTGTTTAAAAAAAAATGAGTGGACCTCATCGGGAAATCTCGGTCAGCCTGATGGAATTAACAACGTTGCAGGTAGAGGGTATTTCAGAATAGTAGGGTCAATTCCTGTTTTACGCCTCATCATGCATTTGCGTTTCTTCGCCCCGGAGTTTTTTGAGTGATGTCAGGCTTGACATCTACGGGCAAAAAAACTCCAATTACGTAGCTGGACTGGTGTTGCATTACAATGTCCGGTTTATCATATGGCTTGGTTTCATTGCAGTATCTGTCTTCAACAACCCCAGCAATTGTTTCAACACATTGTTACTGTGACTCGGGTGCCGTTAGGACCCAAAAAAAAAGACAGGATTTTTTTTAGGCCAATGAACATCTTAAATTGTAATTCAATTCGTGTTATGTAAAAAGTGTACTAACGGAACATCGGATAATTACAACTTTTGTAGACTGAGAGAAAAAAATGCAATATCTTACAGTGTGCTTGTGAAAAACTGCTAAAATTCACAATTGATTAAGTGCCTCAATGTGACCAAAACGGTTTATTCGCATGACACATGCTGAAATGCATATAAGGATAAATGCAATATATTGGAGTGGTTGCTAGCGCCTGTAGCTCTGGACACATACGTAACAACATATGAGTCTTGTTTTGGTTGTTGTATTCCCAGAAAAGTTAAGCAGCAGCGCGTAAAAGAATCAAATTCCCAAGCGGGAAAATTGAAAAGGCGGTATGGGTCTCTAGACCAAAAAAGAGAGGGCCTATACTGAGAAAGGGTACCTAAACTCCGCACTGTTTTGACTCTTCGGAAAAATGGTCGTATGGGCCCAACCCTTGGTGTTAAGAAAGGTATCATGTTATTTAAAAAACAGTAAAACTGCATGTGAGTGGATCGGACTAGTGTTCTACCTATCAGTATCTTCGGGCCCTCCTACTCTAAACACAATTTCTCATCCAATATTGATGAATCTTCTTGTGATTCTTAGCAAGACGTTTCTTACTGCCGAAAGTTTAAAGATTGACTCACCGGTTCACAAGTGACAGAGCAAGGGACCATCCACCCAAACTCCCAAGTGAAATTGCTGGGTTCTTTCGATGGTTTATTGCTGGTTTGGGAAATGGTATTCATGAAACACTGGATGGGTGGACTGAAACAAAGCTTTGAAGAAAACAAACAATGCACAAACCTATATTTAGTAAGCATATAGACTTAGCTAAGAAATTCAGTGCTAAAAACGACATCCATTTTACTCAAATATGCGTTATGAATGAACCTTTGATATATCCGCGTGTCACGATTGAAAGGGTCTAAAATAAATACTAGCATTTGTTCGTCGAATTAACACGAGGTTTCAATTTCTAACTTTTTCGTAGTTCCACATTGCTTGTTTTCTAATGTGCGCTTCCAAGATAAAATTGTGAAGTTTTTACACACATATACTTTTAGGCATTGATAAAATTAACGGAAGCACTTGCCAAAACCCATTTTATAGCCCCAACTTGAATTTCAAGGTTACACGGGGCCAAAATTAAGAAGGCTCGAATATGTTGAAAAAGCAATGACGCTATTTCTCAGATTACAATGATTCTAAAAGGTATAGTGTACACTATCTATGGCTTATAGTTTCGGAGTTATGGGGCAAAAACTGTATAAGAATGGTTTTGATGACACAGCTGCATGCAAAAAGTAATTCGTGGCGTGAAGATGGGTCAAAAAGTTAAAAAGGATGCTTTGATGTAGGTATTATTTTTTTCTTGTTGGGGGCAAGGTGTTTCTCACCTAGATTTAGTTATAGGAATTGACATGATCAAATGAAGAATAGTTTGCTGCTAATCGGTTATTCTTAGTTTCATGTTTCAAACAAAATAGGTCACGGGTCAATAGAATTCAATAGTTGCCAATAGCTCTTGACTTTGTTGCCATTTTGGTTAATATTTTGGTTTAATAAAAAACACGTAAGATATTGCCTAGTATTCAGTCTATTGAGTAAAACCAACCGATTTGAACCACGTTTTACCAAAATTGAGCAAAAACTTTAATTTTGAACCCTGTTGTATAAAACTAAATAGACTTTTACGCCGTTTGGTACCCATAACTTCAAAAACTAAGTCAAGGTATATAATCTATACTTTTTGGAATCCTTTTAACCAGACAAAAAGTGGGTTCTGTTTTCTGACAAATCGGTTTACATTTAAAAAAGGTGGACCCCTGGTGGTAACCTTTGAAATCCATGCTGGGAGGACTGAAAGGGGGTTGGGCCAAGTGCTTCCATCAATTTTTTTCGATTATCAACGCATAGTAGTATTCACAAATGCTCCAGACCCACTTCCTGCACTATGCAGTCACATTCAGATCTGTACAATACAGCCCCACTACTACTAAACCACAAAGACACGAAGTATTTTCAGAGGTTCAATGTTGCTTCTTGACGCACAATCACCATCGTTCAAAAAAATTTGCAGTATAGCCGAGGAGCGGCAATCCGGGAGTTCAACATTTAGAATCTGCTTGGCAACGGCTTGGCAACAGCGTGCGTAATTCGATGCGCGCTGCACGAAGTGTTCATGACGATGTGCAGTGAGTGACATCTAAAGACGCAAGTTTGCGCATTTGAGCAGTTGTTTTTTCACCACGATTCAGGGATTCCCTGGGTTCAGTGGCGCGCGCAGGACCTCTGTTTCTGGGTGGGGGGGGGGGTGTGCAAACGGGGGGGAAACAGTGAAATTTGGGGGGGGGGCCAAACAAGTGATGCAAAAAGGTGAATATTCGGGGGTGCGGGGGGGGGATAGGGAATGGGCGGGCGGGGAGGCTGGCTGCGGGCGGGGGGGTGGGAACATAAGGGTGGGGGAGGACAGAGGAATATGGAAAGGGATGAGAATGGAGAATATGAAAAATTTGGAAAGTTCCTTGCACCCAATTTGGCCCAAATCTAATCGCTATTTTTGGCCCCCAAATCAATGACTGAATTATTTTGCCCCAAAAATCCTTCATTTTTTTTCGACCAGGGGGGGGGGGGGGGGGGCGCGGCGGGGGCGGCCCAAACGCGGGGGCCAAGAAAAACCAATTTGGGGGTGGGGCGTGGGGTGGGCAATGCCCCCATTGCCACACTGGCGCACCGCCACTGCATGGGGTTCCCGGTTGTTTCACCGCGATGTTGACGTCCCGCTGCGCTCCCGGCTTATTGTTAGCAGATTATTACTCAACTGTTGATATGTTTTGCAGGCTACAATTTTGAAATGATGTGCTATCAATCCATATGATTTTTGAACAAAAACGATCAGCACAATAACTCATCTTACAATGGAAGCTTTGCACTCTATCAGTGCATTACTAATTGAAATATTAATTCCGAGACTATGTCGAATACTGTTTAGACTTAAGGGATACCTTCAGCATCAAGGAACTATAAGGACTACGACGGACTACGAAGTAGTCTATTCATTTCTAGCTTGATAAATATAGTAAGATAAAAAATACATCGGTCCTCCGACCGCTTGCGTCCCCTGCCGTCGCGGTTTGTGAATGATAGAGGCCTCATATGACCTTTGACCTTGATATAACCTTTGACCTCATAACAAATGAGGGTTTGCATGTAATCTCCATAAACCAAGTTTGGTTCCAATTGAACTTCAACCTTTCAATCTTACAACTTGACCTTGCTATGTGACCTTCGACTTCATAAACAAATGAGGGATCCCATATTGCATAGGTCAATTTTACATTTTCACGAATTTACATTTTCACGAATTTCATCTCACATATTGACCTCACATGACCTTTGACCTCGGTATGTGACCTTTGACCTCATCACCAAATGGGGGATCCCATGTTGCACCTGTGACGCAAGTGTGGTGTAAATCCATCAAAGTATGCGGATATTACAAGCAAATGTTAACCTTTTTTCACGACAACAGACAACAAGGGCAAACATCACATCAACAACAACAGATATCAACAACAACAGTGCACAAAGTGATCCCTATGTGTCTTCCTGCCTTAGGGCAGGCGACACAAAACTGATTCAATCAGGCTTCAGTTTATCAATATATTATGCATTGTTAACGTGAACTTACACTTGAAGTGATCAGGACGAGCATTATTTGGATTATCACCTAGCCTTTCATATTCTGAGCTAATTTTTACTCCTTCATACATTTATACTAACCATGACATGCAGAGGCTCTTGCAGCGGACCTTGCGCGACAAAGCTTTCCTTGTTTGCCACCCTTTGGTAACTAACAGTTGTGCCTGCTACCTCATAATCGCCACTCCATTGTATATACCAATGTCCATTTATAACGTATTGGCCTCGATTATCCATCAGAGCCAAGTAATTGTTGGCTGCTGCGACTTCTTCCACTCGGATGTTTCTCGCACCAACTGGGATAACTTTGGCTTCTACATAACCTGAATAAAGTAACATTCAATGCTTCTTTGTTTCTAGTTCATTGCTTTGACATTCAAAACCTTATCATGTCTACTAAGGATGTCTCTTAATTACCTGTTGTTTGGTCTTGAAAATGTTTAACAACTTTTTTTTATAACTTTGTTCGGTAAGTGTGTGTTTATAACTATGTTAAGTGTGTGATCTAATAGTTTTCTTAGATAACTGGCTTGCGCCGGTTGCCGATAGTCTCCTAAAGAGGGCAGGGCTTGAATAATGAGGGGAATCATGGGGTAAATAAAGAAAAAGAGTTCTTTTACGGAATAAACTGCAATATGATATTGCAGTTTATCCGTTATAAAGTAAAAAACTGAAATGGTATGTGTGCGAGTAGTATGTATGTATGTATGTGTGTGTGTGTGTGGTGTGTGTGTGTGTGTGTTGTGTGTGTTGTGTGTGGTGTGTGTGTGTGTGTGGTGTGTGTGTGTGTGTGTGTGTGGAGGGGTTGGATAAATAGTCTTGTTGATAACGCAGCAATGACGCCCATTGTTGGAGGAAAGAAAACGCGTTGATCGGCTATAGTGATCTCCTCACTTTTAAAAGTGTTAGCTTCAAGTTTGCTTATTATAAACAAATTTTAACGAAGTATTTATATCAAAAACAAATCTTTAAGTTTGCTGACCACAACTGAATATTCTTTTAAAAATTCAAGATTGTAGCAGCCGGCTTTACTGGACTACAATGATGTTGTTGATAGAACTGAAATTACTTATGAGGTTATCCAGACAAGATCACTCTTCTTATTTTGATCATTAATTATATATTTCTTTGACCAATTTTGTAAAAGTATTTACCAATTCCCGATTCCTTGGTGAATTTGTCGGTGACCATTTCGCAAGATCTACCATCTCCGTGACATACCCCACAACGATCTTCTACCGCATTGGAATTTATTCGGAAGTCGCACCCAACGTGCTGTTAAGGTAAGTGCAAAGCAAAGAGCGAGCTAAAATTAAAATACTGTCTAGATTAAATTATAGTGCACAATTTGGATATTTCACGTACACCTCTAAACAGCAAGTATATTATTTGAGTACAATATCGTCACCATTCCAAGGTCATTTAAAGCCTTTGTATAAGGTGATAACTAATTACTGTAAAAACAATGTATGGGAGTCCAGGTCAAAATATGAATTCTTCAGGATTTGGATCTATTTCTCTAGTTTGCTACGGAAGTGATTAGTGTCAAGCGGTTCCCGTATCAATCCTTCAATCCTTTCTGCAAGAATTTCATAGATGTTTTGCAACACACCCATAAATATTTGACACAGTTCAATGGTACTCTTTACTCTAGAGGCAAGATCTAAAACGAATATTATGAGATGCACGATGTACGATAATCATAATGATATACCATTCTGCAAAACAGCAGATAAGTCCATGCTTTGATTGCAGTGACATTTACAAATTTGTAACAGTAACACAACTCGTGCCGTTTAACACCTTATTTCTGTGAATTGTTATTGCAGGCAATGCCTTTAGATTTTACGCTGATGTCATTTCATAACGATTTATATTTATTTATGAAATTTTAAGCCCTGGCTTGATAGCTTAGTTGGCAAGACCGTCGTGCTAGTAATACGAAGGTCGCCGTTTCGAATCCGGCCAAGCGCACGTTTTGTTTCCAACACTAACGTGCGCTGGCCATCTCCAGGGAAAGATTGATAAATGTACATCCTTGTTTACCTGGATAACTAAGTGGTTAAAATTTCATAGTAGAGATTTGTTGGCAAAAGTCAAGAACACTGGAATCTCCTGAAATTCCTTTATTTTGTTCCATAAGTTAGGAATTCAGGAACCCAGGAACTTAAGACTAATATTGGGCGCTCAGATTGAATCCATAATGTTAGGAACTCGGGAACTCAAGAAGTTTTAAGATTTTTTCAGCGGTTCAGTTTGTTGAATGATCTTAGGACTCGGAAACGGATGATGTTTTTTTTTTAGTCAGGTTTGCATGTAGAAGTCTTGAATGGTCGTGATGTCGGCAAACTCAGAATTAGGAACTCAATTCTAATTTCTTAAGTCCTGACTTCGTAAACTTATTTAAAAATGACATCATCAGGATGTGAAGGACTGATAGAAGTTGGGAACTGTCCATATCTCCCGAACCACCCTGACATTTAAATGCTTTCTATTCTTGAAGACAGTGTTCAATGTTATGGTATTAGGTACCTGGCATATACCATTAATGCAAATGTCTCGTGTTCCTTTGCCACAAGGTGTCCCGTTAATGACACTGTTTGCGAGTTTGGCTGCAAAGTAACCGTCTTCAGGCCTGCAGTGAAGTTCGCACGGTGATTCTGTACAAACAAGAACAGAACGTTTTTAAAAGAAAATTTCAGGAATATTTGCAATCAAGTACAATGAAAGTAAAAATGAATCAGTTCAAAGAGCTCAATCTGATTTTTCCCACTGCTCTCTCTCTCCATCACGAAATTTCTTTCCTCATTTATAGAGGTCTTTTTGGTTCAACTGATCTACTGCGGTTTGGGATATTTCATTTGGAATCCACACTCCTCCTGTAAAAGGATTTACATAAACCTATTACAGGGGTGGGCAAATTTTAAAATGGAATAGTCAATTATGATTACCAACCTTTATCAATATATGGTATCCATGAGAAAAGCTACCATCATATGGAATGCGGTTGTATCTGCTGCACTGCATGTGACGTACATCAGGAGTTCCTTCTGGGCATGGCTACGGCGTGAAATCAGACAAAATGGCATGTTAAAATTGCAGCTCACTTCAAAAAACACAAGTAATTATTTTAAATGTTTTTTTAACTATATTAAAAAGACAAACACAATACAGGTTAAACATTCGACATTTACCTTTCTGTTGCAAATGGAGTATTTCTTCCTTTCCCCAACACAGTATTTGCCCCCGTTAGATGGTCTACAAAAACAAATACAAGAGACAAATTCTATGGGAGTTTAATACAAAAGTACCAATCTATTTCGTTTTGCCTCAAATGTTGTAATCCCAAGATGAGCGAAATGATTCATAAAGTATAATAATAATACAAATATAATTACATGTTACATTAGAAGTTACCTAATTCTTACAAAAATCGACGTTTGACAATGATTTTATATATTTGATATTATTATTGACAATTTTATATTTAAACAATCTTACATTGGATTGTTGCACAAGCGTTCCTGGACAGACACACCACCACCACAAGTTCTTGAACAAGCAGACCACTCACCCCAGGGACCCCAGTCACCATTGATGGCTTGAGGGGGTTCTGCTATATTCACACATTGACCTCTGTAGCACCACTGTAATTGACAAACAAATGATATACAGCAACTGTCACTGGATTAAAGTATCTTCTAGTTGTTAATAGTTTACCTCTGCCCTTTAACCCGTAATCATGGTCTCATTTTACTGACTTCAAAAAGCTTTTGGAATCAAACTAATCCGCCAGGCAATTTATTAATCAATCAGATGCAACTTTCAACATGACATTAATTCATCCTGGTTTGATCATGTAAGGCTATGATTGCAAATTAATGTATACTTTAGTTATTTTGGTCTCTAATCTCTTTAGATGACATACTAGTTAACCAGTCACACCGTGGACAGGGACTCTAACAATTTACTTCTGGGCGATATTGAGTATACCAATTACCATGACACACAGTTGTTGAAGAGAAACTCTCCAAAGCTTTGGATGAACTAACTCCTTATTATGAGGAAAACCACCTACGTGCAAATCCATCTAAGACACAGGTGTGTGCTTTCCATCTACGCAACCGTGAAGCCAAACGTCAGCTTAAAGTTACCTGGTCTGGAACACCCCTGGAGCACTCTGATAACCCTGTCTACCTAGGAGTTACCTTGGACCGCACTCTCTCTTATAAGACCCACATCGAGAAGACGAAGAGTAAAGTATGTTCATGCAATGACATCTTGAACAAACTCACTGGCACAAGATGGGGTGCTCGCCCACATACCCTAAGATCGACGGCACTTGCCCTGTGCTACTCATGTGCAGTATGCTTGCCCTGTATGGGAAAGATCAACCCATGCTAAGAAGCTTGATTCAGCATTAATTGCCTCCTGCCGGCTTTAATATCACATGATGCCTCCGTCCAACATCAACGGAAAACTTATACATCCTATGCCTAGCAGGAATTGCTCCACCAGACATCCGTCGTATCGTAGCGAGCATGCAAAAGCGAAGCACCCTATGTCTGGACAGACCTGCTGAGGCTGCCAACCGCCTCAAATCCAGAGAGAGTTTCTTAAGCAAAGTCCAACTTCTTGAAACAGTCTCTAAGGAGCTTAAGAGAGTCGCCTTGTGGAAAGAAAGACTTGCCATCAACCAACTAACATCTATTGGTATTGAACCTGGTGAGCATCTCCCACCTAGAGCTGACTCCTCATGGGCTGAATGGCGATGCCTCAACAGATTGAGAACCAGAATTGGCCGATCTAAGGTTTCCTTGCAGAAGTGGGGCTACCTGGAAGCAGATCAGGACACTACCTGTGGTTGTGGAACAGCACCACAGACAATGGAACATCTCTTGGTCTGCCCACTGCTGGAGCAACAATACACAGACAAGGACCTTGCGGAATTCAGTGAATTCAGTTGTACCCATCTCTGGCTGGATCATATTTGAGAACCACTGTGTTTGGACACGATAAGAAGAAGACTATGACATGACGCTATAAATATGCATTTCAAAGCACTTATTCTCATCAAAAACTGCATCGGAGCAATAAGTAATTAGTAACCAGCAGTACGGTATTTACAGAGTAACACAATACTTCTTACGACAAGCACCCCTAATTTTGATATTTTGGCAGAGTTTGATTTGTTAACAATAAGCAAAAATACAAAAACTTTCTCAGAGTAGTTAAGCTGTTAAAGAGACATGAGGAGATTTCCAGGAAGAAGTGCCCCCAATTTTTCTCGAACCCCGGTTTTTTTACATATTTGGAATGCTTACCATGATTAGTCTCCCTGAGTGAAATTCGCCGAATACCCGTCTTTAATGTACTAAGATGATGATTTAGTAGTTTCTGTCGTGCACGACAGAAAGTCAAAGCATGGTTTACGTCAAAGCAACGATTACGATAGCAGGCAAGTTCAAAACAAGGTTTGCGGTTTTCTTTTGCACCTGTTTGTCTAATAAACCTTCGAAACGTTCTCGGTAGGTGGTCTACAACCGATCCAGTGAAATTCAGAGAAATTCGTATCCTAAAAAAAACTCCTCCTGTCTATTTTTTTAAAAAAAAAAAGACGGAGATTCCCGATCGGCCATACAAGTAAAGGGTGACCTTTCATCAAACTCTTTTCCAATTTTTGACTCTGGAATTGGTGATTTTTTTTGACACATTCTCTAGAAATCACAGAACCTTCCTTTTAAAACATCGAGATCCCACCTTTGAAATGATAAAAGTACAGCCTCTTCAATAATATAATATTAAATGGCTCGAGGTTGATAACAGAAAATATCGCCCGTGCCTAGATCAAATGTCGGGCAAGTCGAAGACGCGCCTGATATTTTCTCGGTGGAGATATTTTTTGTCAACCGAAAAGAGTATTATTATTATGATGATGCAAGAAGAAGCTGACTTGACAAAATAGTTTTAACATGGCTTCAAAACTTAACTAACAAAATGGCAGTATTTGTTTGACGAGTTGCATTAAAAGTGTGGATAGCGCCTACACCCAAAGAGTACCGCTGTTGGAGTAAAGATTTTCAGGTCCGTTGAAGGTAACCACTCGACCCAGTAGGCTATATGAAAGAGCAACTCGCGGAAGTCTTGAAGTTGAAACTTTTGTTGACGTCCGCCGCGAAGACGGAGATAACTACAAAACTGGATCTCTATAAATCATCAAATCGGCGATAAATCTGAAGAGGTGTAGACAGGTGATTGATATGTTTGACAGAGCCAATATTTTCCCAAGTCATGAACTAGCCAAACTTAAGTTCTTAAAATGAAATGTGGGGATGGATTTAGTATTCTGCCACCATACCCTTCAACATGCAGTTTATTCCGTTGAGGCTGCCAAATTCATATGGCGGTGGCACAATACAAATTCTTTCCGAATTTTTTTTTTTTTTTTTTTTTGGATAGCGCCTACACCGCTGAGTACCGCTGTTGGAGTAAAGATTTTCAGGTCCGTTGAAGGTAACCACTCGACCCAGTAGGCTATATGAAAGAGCAACTCGCGGAAGTCTTGAAGTTGAAACTTTTGTTGACGTCCGCCGCGAAGACGGAGATAACTACAAAACTGGATCTCTATAAATCATCAAATCGGCGATAAATCTGAAGAGGTGTAGACAGGTGATTGATATGTTTGACAGAGCCAATATTTTCCCAAGTCATGAACTAGCCAAACTTAAAGATGCAACGAGAGATTTCAAGTCCTCCATATTTTCTGTGATATGTAGTGATGTCATATAGATTAGATGCTCAATAGATTCCCTACCTTTTATTTGGTTACAGAAATAACTTCAAATGAAAATAAAAGGTGATTTTTACATGCTTACATTTCAATAGAAAACATAGGCTGAATTTCGTATTTGCTCCTATACGAAAATAGAAGTTTCACAATTTTTGTACCAAAGAAACAGTTCTAAGCTTATTCCTTACAGATGGTGATATTTTTGAAATTGATATAAAGCTTTACACCAGTTCCAAAATCAGAATTTTCACATTATTTCAGGACACCCGTTATTTGAAATCTCTCGTTGCACCTTTAAGTTCTTAAAATGAAATGTGGGGATGGATTTAGTATTCTGCCACCATACCCTTCAACATGCAGTTTATTCCGTTGAGGCTGCCAAATTCATATGGCGGTGGCACAATACAAATTCTTTCCGAAATGTGTATAGTAATGTAGGACACAAGATTCTCAAAACATTATTGATAAAATTGGATTCTTGTGTTCGTCCAATACACAAATTAATTGGTCTCGCTATGAGTTGAAAAAATACTCATAGTATGACTAATAAATTTGTATATTGGACGAACACAATAATCCAATTTTATACCAGTACTGTGTAGTGTTGGGCGTTACGAGCTAGTTGCACAGTGGTATTGATCTACATGGAAGTTTCTAATGGATAATTATTGTAAATATTGCTTACCTTGTCTTTTCCACAACTTGTCCCAGCCGCCGCTGCTGATAATCTTGAATGACACATATTGCCAACACGACACCATAGCATGTTGCAGATGTCACTCTAAAGACAACAATGAATGGAAACGTCAAAAGTCAAAGCTTAAAAAATGTAGTGGTGCTGGGTCGGTTAGTCTGGCGGTGGTGGTGATGATGATGATAAGTTGGTGACGGTGGCGTTTAACGTGGTGTGGTGGGTGTGGTGGTATTGTGTGTGTGTGTCGTTCGCGCTCGCGCGCGCGCATGTTTGTGTGTATTTAAGCCTGTATTTCACCATAATCAGGAAATGTGGGATTATATGGCAGCCATGATTAAACAAACGTAACGACGACTCTCAAATCTACCAAAAACCCAAAGCACCAATAAAAAACAAAAACAACAAAAAAACAACCAAAAAAAAAAAAAACAAAAAAAAACAAAACAAACCCACAAGCAATGCCATTCTAAATATAGTTACTACCGTCGTAGAGTCAGCATTACACTGTACACCAAGATGTCATCAATCAATGCTGATAAAGAATCTTCTCTTAGGTTTTCCTCATCGGAAATTTAATAGGACTGCGTATTAAGTATTAACAAAGGTATTGCATTCTAAAGATCACAGCATTGCATTCTAAAATCAGTTACTACCGTTACTAGCATTCACGTAAACCAGATGTCATCAATCAATGCATGAATAAGAATCTTCATCTTCCGTTCCTCATCGGAAATTTAATAGGACTGCCGTTATTAAGATATTAACAAAGGATGTAAGACACGTACAGCGAGAGACCACCCACCGTTATCGAAGCGTTTACACAGTGAAGCATTGACGCCATACTGAAGTCTACACTGATGATTAGCATCATACATGACACAGGTCGCACCAGTGGGGGTACTGTAATCCTGATCGCTAGGACTCGTCTGTAAACAGGTACCCATTCCTCGACTGCCAAGAATAAGCGATGTAAAAAAAAACAATTTTGGTATCATATACACTTAAATACTCATTAAAAATATTTTAATGTAATATATTTTTTATTGACTTATTTTTAGCTGTCTCTTTTGCTTCAGATAGCTTCGGTTAGTTATGTTGCATATATGCAAACGTAATATTATGATTATGTGTATCGATAAACATAAGCAAAATCAAACATTATACCAACACACGTTTGGAAGAGCGTGCCTACTGGTAGGATATTCGCCTTGGTACAGGAGGTCCCAGGATCAAACCCGGTAGGGCCACTAGCTGGGATTTTAATGAGGTACTAAATTCGTGAATTTAATTCGTAAAGAAACTTTATAATTAATTAAAACTAGAATTCCCTCTCCCCGTTGGTTCATTTGGATTTGGGGCAATGAACCACGAGTGATATATAACAGTCTTCGAAGGAAGGAGGACGTTAAGCCGTCGATACCACGTAACAGAGTCATTCTTGCAAATGTATATCACAGTCAGTTTCGAGAAAAGTAGTAGGTGGGTAACCCTGATTGTCCAAGCCGTCCTGGTCAGTTCGAGGGATACCCTAGTAGAGGGTTTAACCAACTGTTGGGTATACCTCTGAGGTCGCGGTCCTCTAACTTGTAATAATAAATAAAATAAATAAAAACGTAATCACTTCTTGCGTTTGTTATTATATCTTACATAATGTGAAAAGGTGAGTCAATCAATCAATTTTATGCAGAAAAGCATGATAATGACATGAATACGGGTCGCATGTTAATTAATATGGCAGATATCATTCCAGATTTTGCGCAGGATAAAAACGCAGTTGTTGGTGTTGTCGTGTAAGTGATAAAACTAACCAGTATCCACATTTAAGATCCCTTTATTCTATTTTGCTATCTAAATGAGCCGCGCAGAAGAAAACGTACTCAAAGAACTTTGTGATGGAACTTGACTACATCTAGACAGGTCATCGGTTGTCGAATATTCATTGTTAAAAGAGGCGAAATCATGTGAATGTCAGAGCGTTGTATCCCTCACCAATCATTCCCAGCACCATCGTGTTGCATACCAAAACTGCAAAAGAGGGCGGAATAGTAGGTAAATGAGTTCGCAATATATAATTAACTGATTTGTTATAGGTTATATTTGCAACAATTTTGCAAAATTGTAATGCTGATATGATTGGAAACGTTTTAATCACTATTTACAAGACTGGTAATACTATAAGCATAACATTACCCACCATTACATTTCCTGTGACCACCCACCTCCAGTCAAAATTACCCTGTGGAGACCTTTGGAGGTTCTACTACCAAGCTCGGTTGCATCACGTATAATCAATGCAGCAAAACACTGCTAAATTGTTATAGAATTGAACAGACGTTTAAACCTATTTCATTCATTAAAAATCTTAACAGGAAAGTGTGTCTATAAACGTCACAAGTTATGAAGTGCGCTAGGTTAGAATAGAAGGCAGAATTCTCTTTCGGACAAGTATTAAGTAAACGAATGAGAAGTGTCCAAATTGGTCAAGCTTGAAGCAAAAGGAAGGAAAATGTATCCAACAAATAGTTCAATTTTATGGAACAGCGATAATGTGCGAGAATAAAAAAAATGTGGAAATGTATTTTTTTAGCTTTCAAATCAAAGATAACTATGTACAATTCCATATATATATATAACTACTTTAATGTAGGAAGAAAAAATCCAATAGTGAAAAAATCCAATAGTGAAAAAAAATAAAGTATTTGAGGAAATTTGTCATACCATCTCCCCCAAATAGACATACAGCGACGACGACTCAAATTTACACTAAAACAGCTGATTGTGGTTTACTCCAGTACAGAATAAACAAAGATCAATAATATTTGTGCTTAGGCGACGAAAAAAGAAAACCCTGTTTTACGGGCGAGCGGACCTTTCGAGTAGGGTCGGTCGGGCGAATTTTTTCTTTTTTAATTTTTTTTTTCTTTTCTGGAGCTCAAAATTGGCCTAAAATAGCCCCAAAATCTGAAAAATCAAGAGAAAAAATGAAAAATTTTTACAAACAAATTTTCTGAAAAAAATTGCCAAAATTGATCAATTTGGGCTAAAAACGGGCTGATTTTACATGATTTTTGGAAAAACTAAAAAAAAAAAAAATCTGCAAAACTGAAAAATCAGGGTCGGTCGGGCCCGTAAAACAGGGTTTTTATTTTCGTCGCCTTAAGGTCACACTTTACATGTTGCACAATATTACGTATATCTGGGATATTCACGTGGAAAGGCTTTTTGATCTCAAGTCGGAATTTTGATACGCACGTATAGAAATTACAGAATCAGATAAAAAAGTACTGCCTTGTCTTTAATACACGGATTTCAAGACAATCACTTGCAGGTTATGTTAGCACATCTATGCCAGTAACAAAAATACCAAAATACGAATTTTGATGATTTTTTTTCGATGTTTCGGATCAGCAAATCGCTGGGGGTATAGTATGCACATGTAGCAGCTAGAGACAGAATGAACAAATAAATCCTATATTGAAAAAGCGACTTTTCAACATGTGGTGAGAGCCTTTTACAATTTATTTTCTGCTGTACTCACTAGGAAATCCTCGGAATCATTTCGTATCTACTAGGTGGCTGCAGATTAAACGCCAAAACGTATTGCCACTAACATTGTGATATTCCCGTAACAGCTCCCCCGCAAGCGAGATAATGTGCCTTGCCCAAGTGCACTAAACTTTGGCTGCAGCGGGAATCGAACTCAAAACCTTCAAATCATTTATTTATTCTTTATTCGGCAAAATCGACAAACAATACAAAAATAGCAAATACAAATGAGACATATACAGTATCACAGAAAAAACATAACCATGTCGATAAGCCAGGATAGCCCATAAGTTGGCAAAATATGACAACTTATTTCCAATGGGGTCCCAAACGAAAACTGGTGCCTGCAAGAAGGTGCTAAGCTAAAAAGATACAAGAGGAGGAGACGCCAGGGAGAGAAAACATATTCAGCCAATTCTTGGTTCATTGTCATAGTAGACAAATGAATCTTGACATGGTATTTAAATGAATTCTTGTTGTCAATGAACTTGATGGTATCTGGTAATGAGTTCCAGTCAATGGTACCTTGATAGAAAAAGGATTTGGCAGCAAGACCAGTAACTCTGGGGACATGAAAATTGAATGAACTAGATCTTGTGCGATAATTATGAGTATCTGATGTTACTTTGAATGAAAAACATTAAACATATGATTGAGGCACAGCTGTTTGATTCTGTCATGAATATTCAACAATTCATCATGAGTCGACAGTTCTATCCACTGGACCACAGGCCCTCGCGTGACTAATGACTACTAAAAACCCTTTGCTGTAAAACAATTTTGTAAATTAAATATGTTTAAATGCAAATCTGAAGAATAATAATAAGTTGGATTAAGATCAAAATTCTGTTCATGCATTCCCATTTACCAGCTGCAGTATTCGGAAGAGTATCAAATTTCTATAGCTTGAATGACGTCGAGAAGGTATTATTTGCGTAACCGAGATACCTGATTTGTAGCACGTCCAAATTGGAGACTACTACACCGGCCGTGTGGAAAATAAATACACAAGCGGACTTGAGTTTGACAACATCAAAACAAACTCGTGATAACTCGAGCTGCAAGATGGACCACTTCTGAATCCCAAGTCCAAGAAATTGATATCCTGGACAGTTTGAAATCCAAAGTATTTCTTTTTGTACTTTGAAAATCGACCTTGATTTCATGGCACTTGAAATTGCTCAAGAAGTACCGTGATGTTTCAAAACATTGGCCGGTCACGTTCAGTTTTTGAGTGAGGGGACCTATAGCTCACGTAGACTATCTGTACATGTTCCAAACGATTTAGTGAACACTGCAGTACTCATCTTCAAGGAAAGGTATCTCCAAAAAATAATAAAGGAAAGGTATCTCCAAAAAGTAATGAAGGAAAGGTATCTCTAAAAGTAATGAAGGAAAGATATCTCCAAAAAGTAATAAAGGAAAGGTATCTCTAAAAGTAATGAATGAAAGATATCTCCAAAAAGTAATAAAGGAAAGGTATCTCTAAAAGTAATGAATGAAAGGTATCTCCAAAAAGTAATGAAGGAAAGGTATCTCCAAAAAGTAATGATGGAAAGGTATCTCTGAAAGTAATGAATGAAAGATATCTCCAAAAAGTAATAAAGGAAAGGTATCTCTAAAAGTAATGAATGAAAGGTATCTCCAATAAGTAATGAAGGAAAGGTATCTCCAAAAAATTAATGAAGGAAATGTATCTCTAAAAAGAGACCTGATTTTATTTTTTTTCCTGTTATGTGGTCGAGTTGATGTACTACATCAATGACCAGAGTTTGGGTAAAAGTTCCAATGGCAAAGTTGGTCTCAGCCCGTCCCCTTACACATCAACGGGAGTGCGCAAGACCTTAATATACACTTAAGTGTTAAAGTTCTACGTAAAGTTCCAAGACTGTCCTAACGTGTCGAAATATAGATGGTGTGGCTGAGATCTTTTCACACAAACTTAATGGTTTACAGAAAAAAATAAATAAAATCGTGACTTCTCCCGATGCCCTGTAAGGTTACATGATTGGATTTGACCGTTCACCCGTTGTACATTAATAGTACCGGGTGTATGTTCCGCTTACCAGCATGTACCTGTGGGAATGTACATATTTGGTACGTATACCAATCGCGAAGTGCCATGTATAATTCAAGTTAGACCTCTATTCAAATTCATTACAACCACCATATCTACTTTTCAGAGGAAAATAGGATATCATTGATGAGTAAAGTGCATTATCAAAGTCGATCATTATTTTTAAAAAAAAAAAAAAAAAAAAATCGACCTTGATTTCATGGCACTTGAAATTGCTCAAGAAGTACCGTGATGTTTCAAAACATTGGCCGGTCACGTTCAGTTTTTGAGTGAGGGGACCTATAGCTCACGTAGACTATCTGTACATGTTCCAAACGATTTAGTGAACACTGCAGTACTCATCTTCAAGGAAAGGTATCTCCAAAAAATAATAAAGGAAAGGTATCTCCAAAAAGTAATGAAGGAAAGGTATCTCTAAAAGTAATGAAGGAAAGATATCTCCAAAAAGTAATAAAGGAAAGGTATCTCTAAAAGTAATGAATGAAAGATATCTCCAAAAAGTAATAAAGGAAAGGTATCTCTAAAAGTAATGAATGAAAGGTATCTTCAATAAGTAATGAAGGAAAGGTATCTCCAAAAAGTAATGAAGGAAAGGTATCTCTGAAAGTAATGAATGAAAGATATCTCCAAAAAGTAATAAAGGAAAGGTATCTCTAAAAGTAATGAATGAAAGGTATCTCCAAAAAGTAATGAAGGAAAGGTATCTCTAAAAGTAATGAATGAAAGATATCTCCAAAAAGTAATGAAGGAAAGGTATCTCTAAAAGTAATGAATGAAAGATATCTCCAAAAAGTAATGAAGGAAAGGTATCTCTAAAAGTAATGAATGAAAGGTATCTCCAAAAAGTAATGAGGGAAAGGTATCACTAAAAGTAATGAATGAAAGATATCTCCAAAAAGTAATGAAGGAAAGGTATCTCTAAAAGTAATGAATGAAAGGTATCTCCAAAAAGTAATGAAGGAAAGGTATCTCCAAAAAGTAATGAATGAACGGTATCTCCAAAAAGTAATGAATGAACGGTATCTCTAAAAGTAATGAATGAAAGGTATCTCCAAAAGACAATAAAGGAAAGGTATCTCCAAAAGACAATAAAGGAAAGGTATCTCCAACAAATTAATGAAGGAAATGTATCTCTAAAAAGAGACCTGATTTTAATTTTTTTCCTGTTATGTGGTCGAGTTGATGTACTACATCAATGACCAGAGTTTGGGTAAAAGTTCCAGTGGCAAAGTTGGTCTCAGCCCGTCCCCTTACACATCAACGGGAGTGCGCAAGACCTTAATATATACTTAAGTGTTAAAGACTTCAGTTTCTACGTAAAGTTCCAAGACTGTCCTAACGTGTCGAAATATAGATGGTGTGGCTGAGATCTTTTCACACAAACTTAATGGTTTACAGAAAAAAATAAATAAAATCGTGACTTCTCCCGATGCCCTGTAAGGTTACATGATTGGATTTGACCTTTCACCCGTTGTACATTAATAGTACCGGGTGTATGTTCCGCTTACCAGCATGTACCTGTGGGAATGTACATATTTGGTACGTATACCAATCGCAAAGTGCCATGTATAATTCAAGTTAGACCTCTATTCAAATTCATTACAACCACCATATCTACTTTTCAGAGGAAAATAGGATATCATTGATGAGTAAAGTGCATTATCAAAGTCGATCATTATTTTTCAGGTATTGTAGAAGAGTGCATCTCCTTGAAGGAAGGTATAAGTCCGTTCAAAACGTTTATGGAACATAAGCGTAATTACCACCTTATGTGTTTAGGTATAAAAACACTTACTTGTGTCCCATTTCATGGGCAACGGTATAAGCTAACGCTAAACCCGAGTCCTCATTGATGCTACACGACCGGTGTGCTTGACACAAGCCAGACACGTGTGCCAGGCCAAGTGTACTACAGGGCTCATCGATTCCTTGGCAAAGATCTTTCCTGTATGGCAGAGATAGAAGTTGTTATTGAAAGGACATTGCCGGATAAGGAAAGAAGGACCCTTCTATAGTTTCATCACAGCAGATGGATTTAAAATGTTCCGCAATTATAAAGCGATAGGGCCTATGCTCAAAAGTTTCTTTTTGCTAGTTTCCAAAAATACCACTTTACACGAATCCCCCAATCGCTTTTATGTAAAATTCTAATACAGGCTTCATTGGGTATTGAAATTTCCATGTATGACCCCCGAATCTATGTATATTCGCATGTTTGTTTTCTGGGGGCATGAGCACTAAATGGAATTGCTAAAAACAACGACCTCCTATTAAGACAGTACGGAAGATGTTATACCTGGTCAGGAGTACCGCAGTGTCATGGTGGTTAGGGTGGTCGTCTCCCTCAGGGTTTACTGTCATCTGCCACTTACAGAAGCTGTCTAAAGTCTTGTCGGCATGATGCATGATCACCAAATCATCCTGGAATGCCCGAATGAACGGTAAATATGAATTTCCATCAATACATGTAACTAGTTAACAAAAACAAACATAAAAAATAGAAGATTTTCCCTTAAACTTCCAAAGTTGTCATCTCCAAGTGTACATTACACCTGAAACAACCTATAGTATAATTTTATTACATCGTAATACTTTTTCTTCGTGACATTGCTCATCAAGCTATAACCGCTTGAAATTAATTGTACAGTACTTCTTTCACAGTAAACCTCTTGGTGGAGATCTAATCAGCCCACATCAATATATGCCGTCAATGTCAACATTAGCACACGGTCTAATTTAGGGCAGATTTCGGCAACAGCTCGACTCCATAGAATAAAACGATTGCAAAGACGGTAGCCCGGACAAGAGGTTATGTAACATTTTTATTTTGTCATAAAGGTATACCTCCTTTTTGACTTATTATATTCATTTCAAAGTACATTGGTAAACATTCTAAGCTCGCAAAAAAGTAACAAGATAAAAG
This sequence comes from Ophioderma brevispina, assembly GCA_023653785.1. Lineage (NCBI taxonomy): Eukaryota > Metazoa > Echinodermata > Ophiuroidea > Amphilepidida > Ophiodermatidae > Ophioderma > Ophioderma brevispina. Next base: position 50,850 of record JAMKCH010032596.1, read on the forward strand.
TTTGATAGAAGGCGTAAGTCAGACGAAAATCTCCAGTTATATCTTTAACCAGCAAACGAATTCGTCAGTTTCCTAGCAAAAAAGCGAGTAGAAATACTTACCGGGTTATGTTCAAGTAGAAGTAGCCTCACCATGACTATATTAACTAAGTTGCCAAGGCTAACATCGTGATACAAAGCAGTTACCTATAACAACACAAACATTTGAAAATTATGGAACTTGGCATAAGAACTTCTTTAATTCTATACACAGGTTAAGTTTATCATTGATTTTCTCGATGTCTTAAACATCACGGCGAATTGCCACACGATTATTATTTGTAAATGATAATACCCAAGAGATCGTGTGAGCCATCGTCGTAGAAAATTGAACACATATATAACATTTGTGATTGACTGCCGTCTCCGACCCATTACGAACGGGACAGGGAAGAACTCGGATAGCGCAGAATAACTATAAAAAAATAATTTTCCGTTAATTTCTAGATGAGAGGTTGGATGAATATTTCGTTCTTTACCACACTCAATCTTAAAGCTTTACAGGCGTGAATTCCTCCGCATGCAAACCACCGTAAGTTCATTCCCTGGGTAAAGATCACAGCGGTTTGCAACAAACACGAGACCTGTCATGTGTTCTTTCCTGGTGCGATGTTCTTGTCGCTACACTAACCTCAAAGTAACCCGTTAAATAACTCTTAATAGTGCGTATAATTTACGCCTTCCAAGTGCCAGTTGTTGTGTTACTTAACGTCCTATGACGAAGTTCATAACACGCGGAAAAGGCCAGGTTTGTCTTAGAGCCTTCCTTGAGCCGACTGGGAATTGACGTTTGAATAAACAACACGCAATCATTATACTTCCATGAGAACATCACTACCATTTGTCACTTAAAGGAATTTTGTTTTTGCAACCTAGATGCCAGACATACCAATCGAAAAATTGGTTAATCAGGAGATCATCCTCTGGGTTATCCAGAACTGAGATTATAGTTACAACTTACGGTGGCAAACAATACCCAATTATGAGACTCGATAAACATGACTCATGCCGTATTATTTTACCTCTCTTCAATTCCTTAGTAATATCAGATGAGGTTGAGATGATTAGTGGATGAAGCCAGTAAAAAAAAACAGGCAAACTTTTCATGAAGGAGATTTAGTCTCTGGTTGTCAAACAATGTTTGAAGCGACAGCCTGAAGTGACCGTTGACTTTTGTTATTCACAAGTATCTGCAAACATGATTCCCAAAGAAGTGGCCCGTATGCGCACAAGGCGTGTAGCAAATGTTTTATCGCGTAATATGTAAGGTGACCGGTGCATCGGCATTCGAAATTCCTTCTAAATAACATAATTATACATACATTTAGTGCGCAACGTGCAAACCGAATATAATGCTCGCATCAGCTGCCGCATATCGAGACTTAATGCAAAATCGTCTATTGTGAGACAATATCTCAAATGGAGTCAATCTTCTATTAATAAGTGTCCATAAATAAGACTTTAATAAAAGTTAATCAATACAACGCATGTGATATTTGCAAATTACTCATTTAATGGTAAAAATCTTCTTAAAATATTTATAAACAAAATACTAAATGCCCATTTAAATGGCATGTATAGAACAGGGACCATACGAGTTTGGAAATATTTGCTTTCGGTGAGGCAAAAAGAATCGACCCAGACTATAGATGAAAAGTTGTATTTCGATGTATCTTTCAGTTCAAATTTATTTAGAATTCTATAAGAGCCAGTGAGACTTGAAACATTAAAAGGTGTCTTAAGTACGATAGTTGTACTTGCGATTAAAATATTGGGCAAGTTATCTGACAGGCAAAAAGTGTGATTTTTGAGTGTCAATAGAAACGTGGACAATTAAGTAATTGGCAAGAAGTCGGATGAAAAAAGGGGACTTAAAGGCTAACTAGTACTTTTCCAAAGGTATTGGTATTGGATGAGGGGATGTGCCGTGGAAGGAAATTACAATTATACGCTAAATTTATTGAAAAATGTAGTCCGATAGCCGAGAAAAATCAATTCTGTGCTTAATGGAATCATTCAAGACAACGTAAACGCATTTGTAGCTGCATTAACCCTCAAAACATTCCGACTAATCGTATTTGCTTCAATGCTATTCAATGTAACAGACTTTTGAGCGCCCGTGGTTTGGATACGATGGGACACGCAAAAGTCATTGCACTCTCTATCCACATGAAGGACCAGATTATCTTAGTTCGTTCATGAAACAGTTGAATGAAGCCACATATTCTGCCTCCTCTCCCAACTAATCGACGCTGTCCAAAACTTTTCCTCCGGTGACACGATGGGTTCTATCACAGAACTAATGATAGTCACCTAAAAAGGCCAATTCAAAGTTTGAGATCAAACGGAATTTTCGTTTTAAATTAACATTTAGCCTATGTATAGTATAACAGTACCATAGGATACTGTGTATAACCAAAATTCCGGATCCGGAGTTTAATTACAAAAAGTTGTGATATTCTATATAAAGGATATCGGCTTGAGTTTAGCTATTTTACACAGTGATTGGTATATGGACAAGCATTATGTACATGCTTTAAACCAATATTTGATAGAAAATTGAAGACGCCATTCTCTTGAAATGTCTGAGTCAGCTTTCAGGGGTTGATACGTCTCTGTTTTCAACATCATGACCCTATACTTACTACTAGGGGATCCATCGAGCCTAAAAGGCTCAAAATAAGGTTGAACCCTACTCAAGATACACTAAAAGATCTGAGAGGTGTTTTAGGTCAATTCGAGGATGCTGAGTTCAAATCTGCTGCATGCAAAATTGATAAATTGGTGGAAAGTGGTGAAATTCTTGTTTTAAAGGGACAGTACGTGATTTTATGATAAACACAGCTTTTTAATACGATACAAGTATGCACATCTTCAAGAAAATTCCAATGTCACATAAAAGGGTCAGGACATTAAGTTTGTTTGATTTTTTTTTTCATTTAAATGGATGAAACCCTCTAACGTTAAATGATTAAAGGAGTACTACCTGATTTAAGAGCTAGCCAAGTAAAGCACCAACTTGGGTGAATATTATTTGCACCTTAAACCTTTATACATGGATAGTGACAACTCTGCAATGCAATTATATTTCAAAACAGGTGTGCATTTAAATGAGTTCAAAATACCTATGAAGGGATCATTAATTATATGCCATGATATTTAAGGCATGTTTCCCTGCACAAAAGCAAGTAACATAAGGAACGCGAGTAAAATGCTGTATAACGATAACAACACCAGCGGGAATAATAGTACTATTAATTTTTTGAAGAAACTTAATTTTTATTTGACAGGTCAAATTAAAGGCTGACTCAGAGATTTCGAAATATAAAATTGTTGTGTATTAATTAAAACTAGCCAACTAAAACTAAAGATAGTCACTTAAAATTCGCAATTCCAAAGTTTGAGAAGAATTGGATTTTTCGTTTTGATGCAGTAAACATTTGTGTAGTATAACAGTGCCATGGGATGTGTATAACAAAAATTCCAGATCCGGAATTTAATTACAAAGTTGTTATTTTCTATATGAAAGACTTCGATTTGAGCTTAGATATTTCGCACAATGATTATAGGCAGGCACAGAATAAGGCGACCAATTGCGCATCTGACGTGATTTGACGGTGCAGAGCAAATGTAGGCATTGGAGAATAATCTGTGAACATTTAAAGCTTATTAAACAGAAAGTTATTGTGTCCTTGCGTCGAAAATCCGACTCAAATAGGGCATGTTTTGACATTTTAAATCATATTTGTTTGAACATGCCCCGCCTATACTACTATTCAAACCAATCACAGTCCGCGCCGCGATGATTGACAAACATTGACATACACGCAATTGGTTGGCTAATTCTGTCATAAGGATTCAAAAATGCTAGTTTGTACCATTTATGACCATTGGTTTGGGAGTTATAGGGTAAAATGGTAAAAAATGTCAATTTCTATTTGTACAGGGGTCAAAATCAGAAGTTGCTCCAATTTTGGTAAAATTGAAAGAAGTTGTTCATCTAGCTTAATGTGTCCGGAATAGTTTGTACCGTCTGCAATGCATAGTTACCATGCTATGGGAAAAATAGGTCATAGGGCAACTTAATCCAATTGGTGTTGACCTTCTTTGACCCTTATCTCCGTAAGTAAGCATTTAACATAATAACAACTATACCTTTTAGGAGTCCTCTTACCTCAGGCAATAATTTGCAAGTATTTAAAATATAATCAGATTAACTTAACGCCTCGTCTACGAGAGGGGTGGTGGTTTACCACCCCCCCATTCAGGTTTTTTCCCCCCGGCTTGCTAAAACCCCACCCCCGTTTTTGTGACAAATATTTAAATGTAATTGTCAATTGACATGTTCCCCTCTCCTTTCATCCAAAAACCAACACACACCGGGGTATAGGTAGATACAGGGTTATCCCAAAGTGATGGAGAGGGGGGGGGGGTGGTAACCACCCCCCCCCCCTTCGGAAGAGAAGTACCAACATGCCTAACACAACACAGGAACATCACAGACACTTGATTTTGGTACCAATAGATAGCTATGGTCCTGCTATTTCCATTGATCAGCCATTAGCATTGCGTCACAGTGACGTCATAAAGTTCGCATGTCAGCAAAACGGCCATTTCCATAGACACACACAGTGAAAAATTCAATTTTTCGCCAAAAAGGTTAGGAAAATCGGATTTTCATGCGGTTTTTGACTCTACTTGATGGGAAATGAGTAGTTTTATATAATGACAGCATTTTAGGGTTATAATAAGGTGTTTGAGTCGCTAAAATTGCGAAATATCAATTTTCCACCCTATATTCAGTATTTTCGGACTTTCCTCAACATATGACGTCATGGTGACGTAATAATGGGGATGTTGGTACTTATTTTTGGTACCAATGGAAAGAAGAAACTCTAAGCTATCCTTTGGTACCAAATTTACAGGAATCGGGTGTTCAGTAACGAAAATCACAGGGGGAGGGGTGGTTACCACCCCCCCCCCTTCGGGAGTTTTGTTACAAAAATGCCTCAGGTAGACGAGGATTAACTATAACTCCAAAACTAATGGTCGTAGGTGGTACAAACTATACATTTTTGGAATCCTTATGACTAGACGGACAATATGGCATACATTTCAACACGATTGAAGCATTTTAAAAATTTGACCCCTATATAAACTTAAATTGGACCCTATTGAAAAAGTGATACCACAATTTGAGAGTTACACCTACCTATAGCATTGACGTAGAGGGTCCATACTAACTACCAAAGGTGTTAAACCTTTTCTATAGTGGGGGTAAGCAAACTCCTTAAATAAGGCCCCTATGATATTCTGCTCCTGCTCTATCAATACATGAATAAAAGAAATACCTTTAAAATAACCAATATACAAGAATAATAACACTTGTGCTGTGTATCAAAGAACCAGTCACAATCATAACTGAAATTGATACCCCTAGCGGAACTAAAACTTGATTATTGTGAATTTGATACCCCTGCCTGTAGTCCCACCTTTGCTCTCGTCCCCTTTTTGGAAGCGTGGGGTACCCGACCAAAATCCAAGAACCGAACCCTCCCCTCCGGGAACAATGTGTCTTGATTTGCTATGAAAAGCTTCAAGGTCACATTATTCAGTCTGAAAATGTCCCGGGGGCACTGCTTATTTGAAGGGGCGAGTATATGTATCTCGGCCAATTGAAAAGTAGGGGTCTTTCAGGTAAAATGTACCAAAAAATAGGGGTCATTGGGTACACAACCTGAATAAAAATGAGGTCATCCATTATGAAATTTTAAGAATGGCCGGGGCATTTAGGTAACAACCTGAAGTTCAAATAGGAATTGCGTCTCTTCCAGAGTTCAAATTGCCACGAAATTATAAAATTGTTATAATGAAATTATTGTTCAAAATGTGCGCGCAGCCCGTGAAAATTATGAATTTGGAAGTTAAAATTCTTAAAAAAGTGGATGCTTTTATGCAAAGTTGAAAAAAAGTGGGTAGCTACAAGAAAGAAGAGAATGGGTTCATTGAATATCTGAAGATTGTAAAAAGGGGGTAATTGGGCAATAGGTAGGACAGCAGCACAAAAATGGGGTCATTGGGTACAAGCCAGTTTGAAAATTTGGGGTCTCTCCCGAGGCACAAGTGTCCGGTACTTTACCTTGCTTTGGGGGTGGGGGATTTTGACTGGGGCAGCTGCCCCCTGCCCCGCTGGTTACGTCACCGTTTTCATCATATCTTTATATTGCACTTTGTTCTTTGAAATGATGAATTATATTCTAAATGTATTTATAGTAGTTCTTGAAACAAGATAATCATTATGATTGTAGGTGAGTGTTCTGTAAAAAGACAGGAAAAGAATAAGTTCGTTGAAATAATGTAGCACCCCATTCCCCTGTCGTAAATAATGATGGTTTAAAATTTGCAAATATAAACAGATAATTAGCTGCAGTGAAGTGATTGTAGTTTTTGTCCTAGGGGATATCATTTTCTTCAGAATTAGGGTTAGTGAAAAAGCTGTGATGCGATAATGATAATTACCTGAAATATGATAAAACACATGATTCTTTTCTGGAAACTGATAAAAATATACGATTCTTCTCTGGAAACTCGAAGCTCCTCAATAAAGGACAATTTCTTAACGCTAACAACTCTAACAAGTTAATATTTGATTTTTCATTCTAATTCGTCAATTAGGCAAGTATTACATGAACACGAAAATCAAGGCAGCCATGATCCAGAGGACCTCAAATGTGCTCTCAAATTCTCTTGATAATCCTATAAAATACTAGAAAAATCGTGTATTTTCCCTTCAAAATCGACTGTCCACCAACCTGGAGTGGTGTATATTCAAAATCAACACCCTCAAATTCACCTAAAACTCCTTTAACCTTTTAGTCAAATAAGTGGATCTTGGGCATTATGCTATATTAAAAAAGAAAAATAAGGAAATCGGTTAGTTTCCCCTTTAATCCACTTTCCACCAATGTGGTGATTTTGTATGGTGTCTATTTGAAATCAGCATCCTCAAATTGACCTAAACACTTCATAAACCTTTTAGTCAAATTAGTGGATCTTGAGCATGATATAAAAAACGCTATATTTAAAAAAAAATAGGGAAATCGGGTAATTCCCCTTAAAATCCACTTTCCACCAATGTCGTGATTTTGTATGGCATCTTTTTTAAATCAGCATCCTCAAATTGACCTAAAACTCTTCTTTAACCTTTTAGTCAAATTAGTGGATCTTGTGCATGGTTTGATAACGCTATATTTCAAAGAAATAAGGAATTCGGGTATTTTCCCCTTAAACTCCACTTTCCACCAACTTGGCAATTTTGCATGGTGCATATTTGAAATTAGCACCCTCTAATTATCCAAAAACACTTCTCAAACGTTTTAGTGTATCTTGAGTAGGGTTCACGCAAATATATCACCTATGGATCCCTTACTATACAGACACCAGCTGAATTAAATACGGCCATATAGGGAAAACGTAATATGTTTTAAGATGTTTAAGATGAAGTGGGAGCGGGGAACTTGAGGGATAAAATAGATCGAGATCGAGAAGTGCGTCGAATTGGTTAAAGGCACTATCAGTGATTTGCTAAATCAGAAAATCGAAAAAATCCTCAAAAATCAGATTTTTGTATGTCTGTAACCAGTACAGGTACCCTAACATATCCTGCATCCTGATAAGGACAAACTCGGATATAATAGTCATTACTGTCCGTTCGGACACTTACTACAACACGTAACTGAATGGAGAGTCATACCTGCCGTTTTCTTACTTTATCTCAATGCTTCGGTTGGAAAAAGTAATTTATGAGAATCCTACAGACTTATCCCTTTTTCACTTTTAAGCTATTCCTGCAAATTTCAAATATTTTGACTCTTTCGGATGAATCACTGATTGTGTCTTTAATAATACTAATAAATAACGGGGGCAATACATATGTTTTGAATGGTATAAAAATATTTGGCAAGACTTCCATATGTACCCCCTCTCATATATTTACATGCAACATAAAATGTTATTATTTTAGCTGTTTATTCCGTTTTGATCAAACAAGGCTAAAATTAAAATAATTTGTATCATGTAAATTATATACGAGGGGGGTACATATGGAAATCTTTCCAAATATTTGCTTCGAAGAAAAATTCAATAAACTTACAATGTTCATAATGGTTAGAACATATGTCTCAACATTCTGATCATGGTAGTGGTTCATCATGGATTCGTCAGCTACAACAAGGACTTCTACGTTGCTGTTGTAGCTTACTGACCGTCTCTGGCGCCTTTCTCCTCCGGTTGATTTTTCAGACATGGAACGCTCGTTACTGCGTTTGATCTCGCTCGATGTCGTGTCTATTAAATAAAATAAAAGATAATGTTTCTCTTTTAATTAGTGTTCTGCAAGAAATTTGGTTTACATTAACGTTTATAATTCTGGTTAAAGTCCCTGTCATAATGCATTGGTCAAAATAATCACACTTGAAATGCATATATTGACCGTTTTTATATATCGTTCTGATGCTATCGGCTAGGAAAGCGAAGGACACCTTTCGGACCTAACACCTATAGATAATATCTATCGCTCTTCTACTAATCCTGGCTCAATAGCTCAGTTGGCAAGAGCGCCGTTCTGGTAATACGGAGGTCGCCGGTTCGAGTCCGGCCAAGCGCACATAGGTTTTTCAACATTTATGTTCGCTGGCCATCTCCAGAGAAAGATTAATAAATATACATCCTCATCTACCTGGAGAACTATGCAGTTAAAATATCAAATATAGTGGAAATTATCTAATTAACGGGGCCGTAGATTTTATATTTTTCCATGAAAAGATACGTATCCGAAAGTTAGACAAATACAAAAAATATGGGAAAAAATGTAAGTTTGCGGTTCCCTATAGATAATGTCCACTAACGGGAGTGTCAGTAAAAAATATGAATTAATTAGAACAAGTAATTATGAATGTTTTTCCTGTTTAAGTGGTTTCCGTACTGGGGTTTCATGGAACGCCCTGTCCATCAAAGGGAAATTGTCAACTTTGTTATGACGTCTCGTAGACGTCTAAGGTCAGAAATACCTTTCAAACACAAATAAATGAGCCTTGTGCACAAATGATCTAAATTATATATAATAAACAGTTTTAATGATCTTTACTTGATTTGGTTCAAGAATTTGGTATGTCCAAAACAAAATCACATATACACAATTAGTTAAGATTACTTATGGTTTACTAGTGTCCTGTGTTGAAAGCGTTGCAGTTCAACGATGATAAAAAAAAAAAAAAAAAAAATTTACGTTCGCTGGCCATCTCCAGAGAAAGATTAATAAATATACATCCTCATCTACCTGGAGAACTATGTAGTTAAAATATTAAATATAGTGGAAATTATCTAATTAACGGGGCCGTCGATTTTATATTTTTCCATGAAAAGATACGTATCCGAAAGTTAGACAAATACAAAAAATATGGAAAAAATTGAAAAAATGTAAGTTTGCGGTTCCCTATAGATAATGTCCACTAACGGGAGTGTCAGTAAAAAATATGAAATTAACTAGAACAAGTAATTGAATGTTTTTCTGTTAAGTGGTTTCGTATGGGGTTTCATGGAACGCCTGTCCATCAAAGGGAAAATTGTCAACTTGTTATGACGTCTCGTAGAAGTATAAGGTCAGAAATACCTTTCAAAACACATAAATGAGCCTTGTGCACAAATGATCTAAATTTATATAATAAAACAGTTTTAATGATCTTTACTTGATTTGGTTCAAGATTGGTATTCCAAAACAAAATCACATATACACAATTAGTTAAGATTACTTATGGTTACTAGTGTCATGTGTTTAAAGCGTTGCAGTTCAAACGATGATATGTCCTCACAGCGAAGACTCCAAATGACAGAGCACAGTTTCATACAAAACTCCTCAGGTATTATTATTCAAGGGAATTCTCTCAGTCCTGATTAATCTTGTCCAGAAGTTCAGCGACAAGGATAATTAAGTCCCTCGGGACGATAATAAACCAGTCAAGATAATCACCACGATTCTATCTGTCCACAGTGGAATCTATTTTGATTCCCAGCCTTCGGCTCAAAGACGGACAGTAGATAATTACACAATGATCAATGGATTGAACTATAATAAATCCTGGCCACTGTGTGTGAAGCATAAAATCTACCATTATTGTAGATAAAACTAGCGATCCTACTGTATAGTGATTTGCAACTGCTGACGGTGAGACTTGATTAAAACTGCTGGCAGAGAAAGGGGGTCCTTCCAGTGATAGTATTTAAACTACTCACAGATAGATTCCCTTTCTAACAATAATCATTACATCATCCATAGCTAAACATGACTTGCACCATCAAATCAGATTTCACAATCTAAATTACATCACTTAATATATTAACTTTGTGGGGAAATTCCAGATCTTGCAATGTTGATCGTAAAAGCATAAAAAGTTTCTAAGGTTACATCTTGGGGAATTCCCCA
>JAMKCH010032597.1:0-38356 GCA_023653785.1 Ophioderma brevispina
ATCATTGGAAACCTGGCATTTTTCTTGTGTGATCTGCAAAATATTTTTGCCTTTTTTTTCACAAGCAAAAATGTGGGATGTTTATCATTGCTTATTGGCAATGACTTTTCCTACGAAGAAGAAAATTATGTATTATAATCTGGCAGGCACCTTTAGATATAAATACATCATGTTAGTTCGAACAACTAGGTTAGGCCATCACCATCTGTGGTGGCATGGGGTGTGCAAAGGCAAACTACCCCATTTCTGAATTCAAATATTATATTTGGAGAACCTGGACAGTTTCCATTGTGAGATGTTTACTGTATTTCTTTTAAGATAATTTCAAAATAATAGTCCTCACTTTTTTGATAATAAAAAGATATATGTTTATAGTTTTCAGACCCCTTTTTATCCTCCTATCTTGAAAAGCATGAGGGGGATTTTGCAAGAGCACATGTTCATATGAATGTATGTATGTTCCAGTTTGGTTAGGTTTTTGTTTTTCAGATCTCCTTCGAAAAGTTGAAGTCCAATTTAAACCATTATTATGTTTGTATGGATCCAAGTGTGGGAAAATATCAGATCCAAAATATAATAATGATAAAATTGAATGATTTACACCCAATATTTATTGGTCTCGCTATGAATTTTAAAATATTGGGCTCGACTGCGTCTCGCCCAATATTTTTGCAACTCATAGCTCGACCAATAAATATGGGCTCAATCAATCCAATTTTATACCAGACTTGGGGGTTAAGGTGCAATAGGGATTTCTTCATATGTGGATGATGTCAAAGGTCATGGACCAAGGTCAAAGGTCATTGGCAGTGCGTGCAACCCTCAGCCAGAAGTTCTTTTCAAGAAGTAAAACTGGAAATTCTATAGTACAATACCCACACACCAAAAGGTTTAATGTGAAGTTCAAAAGGACTTACCAAGTCACTGAACTCTGCCTGAAGAGATTGGAATAAAGTGCAAATAAATCCTTTTAACTTGGACAAAAGTGGTGAGATGTAGCCATAGGCAAGCAAGGGGGAATTTAATTAAATTGTCACCAAGTAGAAAAAGCTTATGAATAAATGTGTCACAGCTTGGCTGAAGAGAAATTGTTATTTTACCCCTTGGGTAAGTGATTAATTAAAGGATTTGTAATTTAGATAGGAAGAAGAGGTGATATTAGATGGTATTTTCTGTTACATGGTTCCGAAAAAATTCTTGAATTTCTGTACATGGTATGATTGGAATGTAATTAAGGTATCATGTACGTATTTGAAGCATGGATGTGATGTGGAAGATGTGAAGTGTTAATTAAAACTCAAATGGACAAAACAGATGTTATGTTGAAGGGGATGGAGAGGGTATCACATCGTCTGTGTGTGTGTGTGTGTGTCTGTATGTGCATGCACTCACATTTGTGCGTGTGTGTGTGGTAGAGTGTACCAGGTAATTAATCATGTGGATGGGATGCTTCATACCAGGTAATTAATCATGTGGATGGGAATAACCTTGGTGAAATTTACCAATCTTCATACAAAAAATGTCACAGCACTGAAACTGCTCTTCTTAAAGTTAAAAATGACATCCTCCAACTCATCGATAACAATAATGCTGTCCTTTTGGTTTTACTTGACATGTCAGCCGCTTTTGACACGGTCGACCATGCTGTTTTCCTTCAGAGACTGGAATTTCGTTTTGGTATGAGTAAATGTGTTCTTTCATGGTACAAAACCTACCTTGTGATGAAAACTAGGATATTACCAAGAGTTTATATAACTAATGATTATCAGGGGGAAATATGTTTCAATATTCATTACACAGGGTTCCATCATTGGCCCTCAAGCTTTTATATGTACACCAGTCCTATTGGGGATATTATCGCAAGTAAATATTTGTTTCCATGCTTATGCGGATGATATCCAGTTGGATACTATTTCAGATCCAAAAAAAAGCGGTGAGATGATATGAAACAGCTGTTAACATCTTCGTACTGCATCTTGCAATTAATGGACGGATGGTTCAAAATAAGACAGTCAACCAAGACAAAAATGAATTTTTTGTCATTGCTAGTCCCAGAGTACTGAATACCTTGCCTGACATGGAGTTAAAACTACGTAATCTGGATTAAGCCTTCAAACTTTTGTTAAAAACCTGTGTTGACTTTGATGCTTCACTCAATATGTCTCATCATGTCAGTAATGTTTGTAAAATTGAACTTCATCTCATCTATGGCGTATCGTCAAGTCATCACACAGGATGCTTGTCATCATGCTGTCAGAGCGCTGGTCCTCTCACGTATTGATGATATGCAAACTCTCTTTTATATGGTGCGCGTGAAAGTGACCCTTAAACGACTCCAGCGCCTCAAAATAAAGCTGCAGCGTTTCGGTAGTTGCAGGAGGACGGGACCAGCCCTCCCTCTGTCAGCCCTCTAAGGTCTTTACACTGGCTTCCTGTTAAGGAAAGAATTATCTTTAATTGCATGGACTATGTTTACAAATGTCTCCATGAAGGAAGCTCCTAACTATATCACTGATCTGATACAGGATGAATCTGATAGTCATTTAGGCAGTTATAGGCAAAGAAGACTACGTCGGCCTCTGATGCTACCCGTCTCCGGTTTTTCGCTCTAAAAGGACAAGCATGGCTGATAGTTTGCATTCACGACCGCAGCACCCTTGCTTTGGAATGTGCTTCCATATAGACTTAGGGAGTCAACAAACAAGGTTGTGTTCAAGAAGGGCATGCTGAAAAACCTATCTTTTACTAGATTCTTTGTCAGGCGATGTGTGCTTTGTAGAGCGCCATAGAAATGTTCTGTATTAGTATTATTATTATGTACAGAAATGTTATATTGGACCTTCCAAGTTTAAATAATCCCAAAAATGGCAAAAAAAGTCTTATCTTAATGGATATTTCAAATTACAAAAAATCCTGCAATCCTAATTTTTAAAATGATAACAAGTTACAAATTTGCCTTTCATTTAATAGTAATTAAGCAAATAATACTTGCATTAAAAAATGTTGGGGTTTTATCGATTTTGTCAGTTTAAACATAGCCTTCCCCAACCCCCCAAAAAATCACTTTATGATATCAAGGGTTAGGACAAAACGGCCCCACTCCTGCAATAAGCGCCAGGGTAGATCTGGTAGGTATAACACTTACACTACTGAAAATGGCAGCTATTGCAGATGGAGGCCGCCTTGCAGTAAACCCCTGAAATTGTCTTTAGAGCATGCACATTAGTTTGTCGGTGTGTGTATATGTGTAAAGAACCCTGAAAGAGGGTAAAAAGAGGGAAAAGGAGAATGAAGAAAAATCTAAAATGGTGCGATTTCACTTTCTTTCTAGGCTTCTACACCTCCATTTTACACTGAAATATTTTCAAAGAGTGGTGTTTTCAAACAAAGTAAGGTCTGAGATATTCCGTACCGTTGAAGTCATTTTAGGTCCACACGCATCTGTTAGGTAAATTTGCCTACAGGCTTCAATAACATTTTTAATGCACGTTAATCTACCAAGGAAGGCCTCTGTCTAGAAATCCTGAAGAAAAAGGTGTTCGGAATGAGCCGCAATTAAATTGATATTGAAATGTTTTTGCAGGACCAATGCGTTGTGTCATCGTTATTTTGTATCCATTAGGATGAGGATATATTGCAGGTTTGTAGAGAGTAGTGGTGTGGGCAGGAGGTTTAGCGTTGATGAGAGGGTTAGCACCAGAGGGTTTGGTGTTTTAAATCAATCCCATAATGCATTGCAATGTGCCTATACTGTACTGAACACATGTCAGTACCTTAAGGATAAAAGTGTTCAAGAAAAGTTTAAGAACACAAGACACTTTAGATCATGACAAAAAATTCACAAAGTACTAGCACCTTGTGGGGCTAAACTGACGTGTAAAAATAAGGTTTTTTAGGTTTTTTGTGGGATCATATGGACCCCCCAACAGCCACCCCCCCCAATGAATTGACCGTTTGTACAGTTGTATATTGGGAAGGATCCAAAATTCAGCCCCCTCAGAAAATGCTGGCACCCCTCGGCCTCCCAGGCACGTAGCCAGCCCAGTGGTTCGAGGGGGCAATTTCTCGGTAGGTGCAACAAAGTCCCGATCACAAGCAAAAATTTCCCAGTTCGCAGGGCCAAAAGAATACAAAATGGGGTGATTTAAATTATATGTTGATTTCCGTTTCCCCTAAGATTTTTTTTCAGAGGGGGCACTCTGCCGCCACCTTTTCTCCACTGGCTACACACTGCGCCTCCCCCCCCCCCATTTGCAAAAGGTCAGGTTACGCCATGCCCTGGTAGAAATAAAACGAAAGATTCTACGGGGAACATAGGGCATCGGCTTGGAGGCTAACTGGTGACATCCAGCACATGACATCAGAAAAGGCACTCCGGTCAATGTCCTCTGCTCCCAAAAATAGTCCCAATAGCAGTATGATCTGAATGTGGAGGGTGGAATCCGGCCTCCCCGTAACAGGGACAAAACCAATTGAAAACTTTGGTTTTTTTTAATTTTAACTCTCAATCTGAAGCCGACAGACCTGAGATACAAGTGGATCAGACCAATATCTATAAACAAAACTTCTCAACAAATATAAAATTTTGCTCTGGCATGTGGTTTCTAGGCAAGGAATGACGGTTAAAATACAAGCTGGGTGGGGGACACGTGGGAAATTTCCTCAAGCAGATCCACATTATCACGTCCCATAATTTTGGAAACAATGTGCAAAACTAAAAAAAATGGCAATTTGAGGGCAAATATTGTTGCTGTTTTTGCCATGCCCAAGCCAGAAAAAAATTCTGGTTCCACCATGATATGAAGTGGTTTAATTCAAAGACACTATCAGTGTTTACCCAAATGAGTCAAAATATTTGAAATTTCAGGAATAGCTTACATAAAAGTGAAGAAGTCTGTAGAATTCTTATATAAGTTATTTTTTCCAACTGAGAAATGGGGAGAAACAGCAGTTTCAAAGAATGAACTCCATTCAATTATGGCAGTAATAAGTTCACTTACGGACAGTAATGACTAAAATATACGATTTGTCCGAATGAGGTAGTGTGAGGCTTTCACTGTAGGTAAGGTTGAATAGCTATACTTGTAGAAAAATTGCAAAAATCTTTTTTTTGGTGATTTTTTTCGATTCCAAATATAGCACTTGTGATAGTGCCTAGATAGATAGGTGAATGTTCCAGCCCTCTGCTCTTCCAATTTTGAGCTTTTATTGGAAAAAAGGAACAGATTGAATGCACTTGAGTAAATTATGCTACTATCCCACTGATTTTGAAAAAGGAAAAGATTTAAGGCACTTGAGTATATTATTCATACTTTTATCACTGACGCCATTCCTACCGAAGAAGTCAGAATGTGTAAGTCCGAAGACGCATGAGCTCTAACCAATCGCCATAACAAAGATGGGGTTATCAGATTGGAAACCCGGATATAGACAATTGATTAGAGTGGTAATGTAATGTTATGCTCGAATTATGAATTTTGTTGTGTTGTTGCTGTGTTTTGTTTGTTGTTTTTACTTACTCTTAAAGAACTTTCCTACTTTTTATCAAAACAACTTTCATGTTTGTGGAGGGGGTACTTTTAATTTTTCTTAAAGGGTAACTTCCTTCGACGTTTAGTTCTGTTTTGTGGTTTTTGCTGTCTATTTCGTGTATTTGGACACGAAGGAAAAAATAAAAAGTTTTTCTGAATTTATACTGTTTGTACTGTTTTCCATTTCAACACTTTTGTTTTGTATGTGTGTGAGGTTTTTTGTTTTTTTTTTTCGTTTTTTGGTTCGTTCTTTCTAGAAATTAAACTTCATCGAAATCTACATCAAATCGGGTGGTATCGGGCCTTTGTTCATGCGAAGAAAGTAGGCTAAGTAGGGACAATACAAAAGCTTAAATTATCGGATTGAGTTAATTCGGATTCGGTAGGGGTACCTAATACTGATTGACGCTATTATACTGTGTACATTGCTCACCTCCTACATGTTGATCGCTATTGGTTTTAAATCAATAAACTAATATCAGATCATTACAGTATGATGTGTACATGCAAATTTTCAAACACTGTATTTAACGATTTCGTATTAAAGCCTAAAATTGTCATGATTTTCAGGTGGGCTGAATTACCGTATTTGCAGTTCTTAAAAGTTTTGCATCTAAAATGGGAAAAAACCTTGATTGGGATATATATTTCAGGTGGTGGGATTAAGCTTTTGTGACGTGGTGCTCATGGCATTGCATAGTTAAATTTTATGCATGGAATTAAATGTAGTTTTGTAGTTATCACCTCAAAACGTATGACAGTGTACTAGTGTACTGGAGTTGTTTAAAATTTTGCTAGATAAACAGGCCTACAAGTACCGCAGATGTTTAGTAGACAAGTCCCGTGAGTAGCTTCTGCGGGAGCTTCTGATGACTAGGCATGGACCCGGAACAACTGTCAGTGATCAACTTTGACAGAGAAAGGCCCAGTGTTAGATTCCTACATTGTACCATAGCCACTGGTCATACAAAATGCTTTGAAAGACTACCATAAATGTGCACTTGTACTAAACATAGGCCTAGATCTATGAGATGTTATGCATGTGCGTACACATTATTCAGAGAGCAGGTTTGTCGTCAGATTGCAGAGGTGGTACTACTGTAGCAAGGCAAGGCTCAGTCACATGGCTCTAGTGTCTTTTCTTGGAAACTGCTGGCATGGGAATGTATGTTTGACACCATAATTTGTGGATTGTCCATTTGACAGATTACTGGAATGTAAATGGGGAATATAGATTCCGATGGAGAATTTATTCAAGTGCTGCTCAATCACACAATATGGAAAATAGTATGGGCAAGTGATTCACTCATGTTTTGACTTGTGAATTTGAGTTTAAAATGACAGATGATTAAACAAGTCAAGGATATTTTTAGTCACATCAATTTACAGTTACTGTCAATGTGATATTTTTTGTAACAGCTGTAATGTTTAACTCGGCACATTTTAATGAAGTTTTGAACTTTTATATAACAATAAATCACAAACACATATTGCATTATACCAAGTACAAGTTCACATTTTCCGAGTCACCGCTGTTCTTAATGCAGAAACTTTTATGATTCACATGGATTTTATTGAGCAAGTTGACAGACAGTCTTCAGATTTGTTAGTGTGGACTCATGGTTAACCAGAGTAAACTATTGCTTTCTGTTGATGCTCTTGCGCCAACTAGTATAAAATTTGAAGATTATGTGTAGCTGACGGTAAGAACCTTAGATTTTGGTGGATGGTGAATTGTATACGACGAACTGGAACTTTTATACATATTGTTGTTAATTTGCACTTAATGTGAGCTTAGAATTCCAATTTTAAGAGTAATCTTTGGATGGATTGCGTAGATGCCATAAAGAAAGCAGCAGCATCTTTGTGACGTAAATGAAGCTGAGAAAATGTTCTGCTGATATCATGAAATTGTTACCACTCAATTCACTAGTGCTGCTTGTTTGAGGAATTTACCCATCATTTTTGGTGCTGGCTCATCAAATACTCCAAAATATTCAAGTTTTAGAATCAGTTGCCTGTATTGAATGGGATTACTATGGAGCCCAAGATTTTCTCCAGGGTGTTGAGCTTGGACAACCGCATACATAGGTAGGTAACAAAAGAATACAAGAGGAATTTATTTCGCGGTGACTTGTTGTAATTTTCCTAAAACAATGAAGTTAGGGGATTAAAAGTATTTATTGCATGTGAATATGACCTGGGATTTGAAAGTGATTTGGGATGCTAATAATAAAATAAAAACTTTCTGATATTTTTCACAAAATTTCGCTTGTGCTCCTGTAATTTAGAAAAGGGTACCCATATATAGGCTATAGAATGTGCTTCTCTCAAAGGGTGCCAGTCCTGATTATTATATTTTGCTTAAATTAGTAAGATGGAAATTATGCATTTTGTGTGAAATCTGCATAAAGGTTGCAGTTGTCATAGATTTTGGACTTCAAATTGGACTTTACAATAAAATTGCGTAAATTCATCACCAAAGTGGACTTCATCTAAATGAAAGTTGCATAATAAAGGTTGCAGTTTACATAGATTTTGGACTCAAATTGGACTATGCAATAAAATATGTGTAAATACATCACATGGAGTGCAATATTGTATCTATTATCCACCACTGACTTATAAAAAGTACAATGCAAAATTACTTAAAAAAAAATATGTGCAATGTTTTTTTTTTTTTTGGCTGGGGGTGAGTAGCGGTGTTGGGGTTAGAGATAGGTGCGCCTGGCTACAGAGCGCGTAGCTCTGTAGCCATGCCGCCTTTGTTCAAGGGTATTAGGTTTGGTAGGCATTATTTTTGTAGTAAAGTTTGATAAGCTGTGTATATTCACAAACGATAATCTGTATTTATCATTTTTATTTTTATCATTTTTAAAATTCGCTGTGCTGTTAGGTTGGCATGTCCTACCCCTGCCACTATCGGAAAGACTGCAAATTAATCTCGAAAAAGGCTTTTATATAAGTCACGCCGTAAAGGGCCAATATATCATCACAAAGGTGTTGTGGTGTAGGATATAAAAATCATGATGAGGCGGATATTCCAGAAACGCTCCCCCCCCCCCCGGGTCGAATCATAACAAATTCGGGAATGTTAAATTAAGGTCCATAACCATTAATATAGGCCAATGGCAATTGAGCGTTGTTCCAAAACACCCATTATGTCAAAAACAGTGAAAAATTTACCCCTTATCCCAAAACGACGTCCGATGGCGAAAATGAGATCCTTTCCAGTGTTTATTAAAGCAGATGCGTAGCGCGTAAATATATCTGAATGGTTCCCACGGGCCAAAAAATAATAGTCCAAACAATTGCCGTGACGTCACCACTTCGTAAAATTTTCCAAAAATTGGCCGCAAAACCATAATAAGAGTCCGTTCAAGAATCAAACTGTAGAAATTCATCTTAAATCTATCTTCATGTATGACCGGTATTTGAGATAATGACCGCCCGGTTCTGTATTTGATGACAAAAGTAGAAGGCCAATTCCTGCTACCAAGGCCGAATATGAAGACGTCTACACGATTTGTTTTGTGCTCGCTGTCGCGTATGGCCGCATGCCGGAGGGCTGTTAGAGTCTAGGTCAGATCCGGAGTAGTAAAAATGGCAAGAGTTCCATATGTACCCCCTTCAAAGTTCTACATGTAACAAATTCTTTTTTCATTTTTGGCCTTAGGGTTAGGGTTTGTTGTTAGTGTAGGCCATAAATAAAAAGAATTTGTTTCCTGTAGAATTTTAAAGGAGGGGAGGAGGTACATGTGGAACTCTTTCCAAAAATTGTACATGTTGCAATGTAGAACACACTAAAGGAAGCAGTCCGATTATATTACTAAGCAACAGATGGTGGTATTAACAACTTATTTGTGCTATCCATTCAATTGGTGACTATACGTGTATGATTTGTTTTCTGCTGTAATTGTGTAGAATTCCATGTAATATCATAATAATGTAATAAAACCACATATTGTTAATCATAGCATGACATCTGCAGTGGTGCTTACTCAGATCTATATTTGGGATCAGAGGGTGATTTGAACCAATCCCATAATGCATTGCAATGTGCTAATATTGTACTGTACTACTAAGCACATGTCAGTATACTTCAGGATAAAGTGTTCAAGAAGTTTGAGAACCACAACATTTTAAATTTCATGATCATGCTAAAAATAACCTAAGTACTAAATGATTTGTGGGCTAAAATGAATGTGAAGATCAAGATTTTTATGTGTTAGGAATAGGATTTTTGTGGGATCACAGTTATTAAGGTGAAATTTCCCAAAATTTGTGTATTGTGGGATTAGCTCAATACACCCTCAGATTCAGGATCTTCCATTTGAAATCTGCACTCCCACTGTGGAAATTTATGCAGGTCTTCTATGGGGGAGTGTGGATTTAAAAAGGCTTACTAAGGGTAACTAAAATTTTTGAAATTCAAACTGTGAAAGGGGTGGGGGCACTCCACAAACTACCCCCCCCCCCCCTTAGCTGCTTCATCTTATGTGGGAATTTTTGATAGGACTTTGTTTCCACATTTTCATCTGTTTCCTTATTTGGAAAGTTCCAAAAACAAAAATCAACAGAAAATTTTGAATAGCAATTTTTCTTGAAATGGGTATGCTGAAAAGAATATTTTGCTGCTTTCCAATCAGAAATATTTTATATTTTGGCTGAAGTTTCTTGCTAGAGAATCAAGTTTGAAAATAATCCTGGGTTTTAGAGTTTGTCATTTTTCCTTTATTGAGAATAACTGTAAATGTCAATAGCTTTTATATAGATAATGCAAAAACTGGAATAATGCACTTCAAATAAAATTGAGTTCAGCGTACATTTCCCAACCGGCAAGTAAATGTTTTTAATCAATTGCCTGATTCTAGCACAAATTCATTTCACAAAATTGAATCTGATTAAGTGAGAATATTAGGGACTGTCAATAGTTATGCCTTGAAGGGGTGGGAGAGAGAATAAGGGAACCATTTTTCCCGAAAATTGGAATGGATGGATGAATTCAGTATTCTGCACCACATCCTTCAAATGCAGTAGTTGAACTTCCTTTGAGCCTGCCGAATTCATAGGGTCGGTGGCACGATACTTAATCTTCCAAAGGGAACACAAAGAGGTCCAGGAAAAAAAAACCACACAATTTTTAATAAAGAAGAAACATAAGAAATTGGGGGAAACCTAAAGTTTGAGGAAAATGTGTGTGTGTGTGTGGGGGGGGGGGGGTAAATAAGGGAGTTCTTTTGTTGGAAAAACTTGTGAATTCCCTACGGTAATTATGAGTCAGTCCTTAGTTAGCCCTTCATTGGTCTGTCTCTCTTTAAAATTTGGATCTCCAATTTTTGTCTTCTTTATCGCATTAGATTGCATCCCAAAAATTAGACTTTGTACTACCACATCCAGTTGCCATCAGCAATTTTGGTTTAGTTTCTAAAACGAAAGTTGAGTCATTATTAAAAGCCCCCTGGTGGTTAGTTACGTTGGTGTATGTTAGCATTATTTTGGTAGAATTGTCTGAGAGTACTTCCAGAAATGAAATTCCCGGTAATGGTTATGTTGGGGAGGATTAGCCGGGGTTACTTATCGTCGGAGAAATATTGTTGTGGTGAGTGATACAGATGGGCCTGTTGGGGATGTTTTGTTGATGTCATTGTAGCTACCATGTACTTTAGGGATCAAAACAAACATCTGATTAGACAAACCAAGTCATACCAAATGAAAGTACCATAAGTGTGTATGTTTATGTGCCTGTAAGTGTGGTGGTGGGGTGTGTGGGTTGTTGGGGGAGGGTGGGTGGGTGGGTGGATGGGTGTGTACTTGCCAATGGCTCATGTGTAGTGTGTACATGCATTCTTAAGGTGATGGGGTCACGATTGAGATCCCGTTCGACGAGATTTGTAAGACTTCGTATTACATGAAACTCCAGCGATCTACGTCACATATCAGAAATAAAAATATGGGGTCACCGAACTCGTTTTTGAAAAATAATTCTTTAAAAACACCTATTTTTCCAAAAATGGGTACACAGTCTATGGAAAAATTCATTTTTCATGGACATTTTTGAATATTAAAAAAAAAATTTGTCGAAATTTTGTCCGAATTTTAATAAAGTTGCGCACTAAACAAGATCTATCGATTACTGAAGAAAAACGTAGGGGTCACCGAATTACCTTTTCTGTTCGTATTTTTCGAAAATAACGGCCTTTTTAATAGTCTAAAATACCAACGCGATATTGAGGTGCGTAACACGCCACAGTGTCCGCATGGCAAACGCTTAAAGCTGAACGCGACAAAAAACAGGCACGGAAAATGTGGCGCAACTGATTTTAAAAACTTAGAGCATTTGTTTTTTCCCGCTTTGTAATGTTTAATCTTTAAAATTGATATGTTGGTTGATGTTATAATGAGAATCAATAAAAAACATATGGTAAGAAAAGGGAAGAAAAAGTTATGGAAAGGTGAGAAGGGAAAGGAAGGGCGTGATCAAGATTTCGTGATTTTGAATGCATTTCAGCGGTACTATGAAACCATCTATAGGGCGCTTGCACGGCAGGTCAATAGCATTATACGTGGCCAGACATTGCTCCAGAACCACCCAAGCATGCAGAGAATACAAAGGAACACCTGGAGAAATAGCTGAAATGTTTCAGGTGAACCAGGTGCATCATTGTATCTTCGCACCCTTGGATGCTCTGGAGGGCAAACAAAAGTACCCATTCAAATAATTTACCTTCCGTGCAAGGGCCCTATTAGCTGGACGAATATAGGCCTATCTATACTTTTACACGTTTCTGAATATTGTTGTCAAAATTCGTTACTTTTACGAAGTTAGCGATATTAATAAAAGTTGTCATTGGAATAGGTGATTTAGATTGAATCACTTCGTCAACGTTTTAAAATGATTATGAAGTTCCAAGTATATGAGTTCCCCAATCTTCACGAAATATAATCAAATTCCTTTTTATTTTACGGTCGTTTCCTGCCGTAACTTAACTGAATTATCCTTCTTTTAGTAATTGCGTGTTCCTATAAAATGACATAATGACTGTTGGAATACTGAAAATGTCTGTATATCTACATAAAGTGACATAACTGTGATTTTTTTTCGGATTTTACACGAGACAAATAATAGGGATTGTCTTTTATCTGTCGGGGAAATGCGGATTGAAATGAGAAGTGATATTTCCTTCAACGAAAACCTCATATAAGATATATTAATCATCATGGTTATGCATTTAAACACTCGCTATAGGAACCTATAGGTGACATGTTGTTGGAAAAACAAAAATTACTCAGATGGTCATCTGAGAGTATTCATTAGACATTTCTGAGTCTTGAAATAGAAATGATAAAGAAAACAAACTTTTTATACGACTTGAAAAAGTGGGTTTGAAAAAAATCAAGACAGAAAGCTGCTTATTTTCGGAAAAGGATATTTAGTTCTTTGGCCCGTTATACATAGCAATATAATCTTGACTCAAGTTTGTTTAATAATGCCTTAAATTCTTTGAACAGCACATAGGCCTACTTTAATTTTGTACTTCATTGGAAACATGTAAAGGGCCATAAGCGTGCTTGGCTATCTTCGGAAGATCGCACAGCGTACGCAAGGGTGGTTCTTTAAAGGGCGCTCGGACAGGTACCTACGCCAATTCACAATTGGGAGAAATATCGCTTGGGGAACTGGTGGCGCGTCAGCTAACGTGACCAATCACCTTAGATGTGTGTGTGTTTTGTGTGTGTGTGTGTTGAGTCACAGCTGGTTTGATTCCATGCAAATTGTCTCTTTTTTTTTTAGAACAATTTAAGCATCTGGGCGAATAATTTTGACAACTGATATAAGTCGGGACATTCAAGACCTATTATCCTCCCCGCAAAAATCAGACAAATCCATTGTGTGAAATCTGCCATATAGGCCTCAAAGGTCATGAATTGTATGTTTATAAGCGCCCTCTATAATGACCATCTCCATAGAAAGACGTGAAAACCCAGATTGGTTCAGAAAAATTTATTTGCCCCGCAATGAACTTGTGGTAAAAATTTATCACAGGAATGTACTTAGTGGAATAAATAATCCAATAGTTGTCAAAACGAGTCGCCATTCTATTTGTCAAATACATGAGACTTTCAAACAGCTGTGAATGGATGTGTTTTTTATCCTACTGTTCTGTGTCACAACAGTCTTACCTGTATACTACATAAACTTAGACAAGTGAACAATAACAACCCCTTTATCCATATACATCAGAACACTTGGAAGCTGTCATTATTTAAGCCTGGATTATGACAGAAAACAATTTCCAGACCGGATCACTATTGTATAGTATGAATACCTTTGTGACATTTTAAGGTTAACACTCCATGCATGATAGCAATAGCATATCTTTTGGTCTATTTTATTGAAAGACTGTCATCCTTATCGGCATTTTTTGTTAACGTTTCATTATAATTCAAATATACCCTTCTCAATATCAGTTTTTTAACTATTCCTTGCTTTAGCCCAGGGGTTCTCAATTGTATTACCTGAAGGGCCAGAGAAATGCCAAACACCTTTGAAAGTTTCCTACTTGATGGCCAAATACACCTGAAATTCTTGTGTTTCCCTTTATATTTTAGAGCAAGTCAAGGGCAAGGCCACAAATCAATGGTTGGCAGGCCAGATTTGGCCCGCGGGGCTGCCTATTGAAGACCCCTGCTTTAGAAGCCATTTCAGGCCCTTGTAATCTATCCAAGTGTCTTCCTCCTCCATCCATTGTTTGTGTGGATGAGGCATGCAGTGTTGCTCATAAAATGAGAAGCTTGAACTTAATCAACTTGGACATGCATGTGGCATCTGAAGACCCATAGGAAGACCTATACATTGTGTCTGACTTACAGATTCCATGGTCAAGAAGTTAATGTTCCCTTTCTCTTCCTTCTCGCGCACCTCTCTCCTCTCTCCATCTCTCTCCCCTCTCTCTCTGCTCTCTCCCCCATCTCCCTCATCTCTCTCGTCTCTCCTTCTGTCCCTTCGTCTCTTCTCTTCCCACAGCTCTCTCTCTCTCCCACTTCCTCTCTCTCACTGTCTCTCTCTCTTTTTCTCTCCTCTCTCACATCTCCCCCTTATGCCTTAGACTGTTGTGCTGAATGGGGAATTCATCGGACCAATAATATGGAAACCAGATAGTCTTGTTTGCATCGTATTTTTCGTGCTATTGTTACCGAACTGAGTGTCTGTTGAATATGGTCAGCTAAATTGCCTATACGTATGAAAGACGCTGTTATCCCTGGGCGATGTGTGATGTAAATTCTCGAGACCGTTTTAAAAGGGGTCTTCAGTCAAACTTTAATGGGGGGAGGGCAGACATTAAAACAATGTCAAAAACAAAGAAATATATGAGAAAAGTGTTGAAAAGCAATTGTGTCATGGGGGGGGGGGATCAATTGGGGATTTAAATGCAATCCAGCCAACACTATCTATATCAAGTATCAGTAAATGTTTGAACTATAGTTTACTTTGCAGGGAAGCAGTACAGTCTTTTTGAGTGGATGATTGTGTGTTTTCTTACAATTTTTACTTTTTTGTAAAATACTACAATTTTACATTACACAGGAAAGTGGAGTGGGTCATCCCTCGTATGAACTGAAAAACTACTTCAACTCCCGAAATGGTGTCCTACCAATTCCCACTTTTCATCGCAAAAGATGATGATTCGGGGCTTTGGGCACCATGTACATGTAGAATAATGCGAATAAGACCTGGTGCGGGGTTTTTGCCAGGACTCCACCCGTCATAATTCGAAACTGGACTTGACAAAAAAAAAAAATAAAAAAAAAAAAAAAAACAAAAAAAAAAAAACACAAAATTTAATTTGGCGCCCCCCCTCTATTGAGAAATCCTGGATCTGCCCCGTTTTAAGACCAGATTTTCAATTCTTCAGGGGGGGGGGCACCATTAGCTGATGACAGGGCCCTTTTACTTAAATATAAAATCCACCGCGACTTTAAGTCCCACACACAGATTTATCATAGGTCCAAGTGTATTGCTGCATAAAGTACATCGGACGTGCATTTGCATTGACAGGAACAGTAGTATGATTAGATAACCGTGCTTAGGTATGTCAAGTGCAATTGGCTTGGTATTAGCCAATTAGGAGCCCAGTAGGAACAATATGATATGATTGGCCCCACACGGACGGTGTCAAGACGGATGACAGCATTGATAGGCAGTTAGTGTTTACTGGCCAAGCTGGTTCTGTGGCAAGTCAGTGGGCTTCAGTGGTGAGAGTTGGTGTGGAATAAGAGGAGGAGACATGACATTTACTTGAAGCACGGGACCCATGTCAATATCTTTACCACTTTTTCCAAAAAATGGAACCTACTATTGCGGTACTGAAGATTCAGAGTTTGGTCATGGAAATCACCAAAATTGTCATTTTTCTCAGAATTTTTGATTTTTTATCAACACTTTGGGGGGAATGTGGCTCCAGATTTGGGAAATTAGGAGCCAACATTTCACATAACTTGTTTAAACAAATTGAAAAAGTTTTTAAAAATGAAAACAGGTCATACCAACACAAGAAGACTGAAAATGAGACCCATATTGCAGGCACTCACTGTTAATCTCATTAGTGTTAAGTACCCCTCCCCGGTATATTACCCGCAAAAAAATTTGCATGGGTAGTTCATGAAATTGAAAAAAAAAAAAAAAAAAAGATTCCATGCTACGACGGATTTGTTAACATATAAAAAGCAGATCGCCTAATAAAACTTGCAAAAGAACCATGAGAGGATGAGAAAATTAAGTTTGGGTTTTAAGGGGACACTAGCGAACTACATACAGCACGCTAGGGAAGAAAGTGATATGTCGGGTGATAGCGTCGATGTGGTGCACTGTTCATACCTTATCTGTATATTCCATAACCAGAAAAGCTTTTGAAAAGTATCAATTACGTTAACTTGATCTAAATGGGGAGACAAAATTTAAAACAGTAGATAAAATAAATGTATGTTCCCCTCAAAAACAAAAGCAGCAAAGGGTTTGAATACTAAAGTATTTGAGCAAATTGTGCCTCTTTTCCTCTTGACTTTTATTCAGTTTGTTATTTTTGTAAATCTGTGTCCTTAAATGTATAGGTTTGAACTTTTAAGATTGTTTTGTGATTAATTTTTACTATAGGTGACGTCATCTGTTGTTGTTGATTTGTAGTACTTTGGCAAAATTTAGTGTCTTATTTTTGTGTGATTTTAATTGGGACTTCTGACAACAAGAGAGTGAACTGTTATCTGATTCAGTAGGACTGAAACTAGCTGAATATTTTGTTTGTTTTATTTTCATGCTTCTTGAATTTCAGGCATCTTCCCTGAAAATAAAAATGTGCAAATATATTTTCTTCCTGGCAAGCTCTAAGGTAAGGAAGCTCACAATCATGAATTAAAAAAAACACAACATAGTATAAAATTGCAAAACATGAAAAATTTATCATGTGAACATTTCAAGTTTCACAGTACTTGCTGTTAATAATAATTATTTGGATACCCTTTGCAGGTATATTATGGGTCTTTAATGGAATAATGCCAAGGGGTTTTCAGATTGTCCGCGCCACATTTTTATTGGACACACACAGAAGCCTATTTAGGTCAAAATGCCGATGCTCGTATACCTCTATTTGTATTAGGACAGTGTGCATACTGACTGAGCACGTAAGGTATGGGATTCATGCTATGCAGTACTTAGACTATGCCATAGTCCCCGATTTTTGCATTTTTTTAAATTTATTTTTGTGTGCTTTCCATCTTATTTTAACCCAGTATTATCATCAGTATCTAGTATTATTATTCATCATTTTCTTCTATTTCTAACCCGGGATTTCTAATATCGTGACGCAATTCACGCGTAACTAAGCTTAATTAGCCGAGATCCCTTATGACAAATGGCTTAATACCACAAAAAGATCGCGCTCATGACTCTGTAAGATCAGCACTGTTTACACATACCGGTTTTTTAGACGAAATATTAATCATTCAGTAGATGCTCCCTTTATATCCCGCTAAGGTTTGTGATCGCGAGAGTTCAGTGACACTCCCCTCGGAAAAATCGACTATGTACTTTCAGCTGCTGTCAGGTAATCTGCATTCTGTGGATTCGAATAGTTAAGATCTGTCAATCATCAGATATACAATGAATAGGACTCGTCAAAATTGTTGAAGGGATCATAGAAATCGGATGAAATATTTTTTTTTAATTGAAAATAATTCAGATCTTTGATGATTGCAAGTTCACTCGATATAAAACATTCAGTTTGGTAATATTTTACACGAAATGCATCTACTTTTCTTGTGATTTCTTATTTGGTAAGTACGTGCAAGTTTCTCTACCTTTACCTAGCGAAAAATAGTCCTTCATTCTTGAAAATTTGCATGCAGAATAACATGATTGGAATGGTTGGGGATTTTGCGCATGGAATCAGTGCACTCAATCGTGGAGTTTGTGACTGAAGCTGTGAAGTTTGTGTGACTGTTTTCCGCTGGTTTTTTTTGAGCAAGATAGAGTAGTAGTAGTATGGTTACCATGCCGCAAGATACATGGGCTACGCACGGTGTATATCTGTGTGTGCAGAGCAAACGGGTGTGAGTGAATCATGACAGCACAGGTACTGTGTACTGCCGTGGAGAGCAATTGCTTGTGTTTTTTGAGGGGGGTGAGGTTAAAAAATCCATTTCGCTTTTGGTTAAGCTCAATGTTAAAAATACCCTTGCATATGTATGTACAACATGTCCTCTAAGTGCAAAAAAAGTCCGAGAGAAAATTAAGCATATTAAATGTTCAAAATGAGACATAAAGGCTTATCTCTACGTAACTCTGGCTTATGGTTCCATGCCTGAGAATTACGTTCAGCGGCCCGTTTATTCACTACTTGCGGTGATTAATTCACGATTGCTCTCTTAATACAAGTCATATAAAGATCTAATCTCGCACAAATAACAATGAATAGTACTTATTAGCATGAATACCGATCAAAATAATTTGCCTCTCAATAAAAATTAATGTGGGATTTCTTTTTCAGACAACTGTTTCAAAATGCTTGTCACTTACGGTGTGTGTGCTAGCCAACATTGGACACGAGCATGAATATCGATCACAGAGATAACCCGCCCCAGATACAAGCCCCCCAATCCTTGTTGCCCCTTGGTCATTGGTTCCAAACATGACTTCATACTTATATTAGGGTCCGCCACGTTTTGGACGGAACTCGCATAGAAACCCACGTTATCATTCTCCGACCACAAGTGAAAGTAAGTAGTCAAATTGACCAGTATGCCGCCCGTATGTGAGTGAAAATTAACTGGGGTAGTTATCGCGCCCTCAATTGCCTTGCATGATAAATTGATATTCTCAATGTTAGTAGTTATCCGCCCCGTCTAACCGCTCAGCTACTTTTTGGCTTACGAATAAGTCTATAAGAGAGTGCTGGTGATAGATCAATATGTTCATCAAACTTTATTTCCCCTTACTCCACATATTAAAACAAAACAGTGATATGGAGGAGCCGAGGAAAAGGTCTATAGGGCCCAAAACCCTAACCCCCCTTTGCAATAATTAACACCAAAACAGGGCATAACTATCAAGAACGCACAGAAAGTGTTCACTTGTTAACACTTGTAACACTTTCTTGTTAGACTAAAAATCATAGTCAATAAACTCTTGGTTCACTGTGTTGTCTGGCGACTCTTTGCATGCGTTGTTAGTAAGGTCTCTACCAAGAAACATGGAACATTTTTTGGACATCACGTCAGTAATTAGATATACACCACAATGTGGCTTATTTGCGAGGCCTGATTTTTAATGTTTTGGCTAGAGTGACCCTGACACTTTGCAGTTTCTTTCTATAGCACTGCCTCTAGTATTTTAGCACTAGGTATGGTAGTGCAATAACTGATTTTGTCACACCTGGAGGATGTTACCTCTTAAATTTAGAAAGTTTTTCTGTATGACAACTAAACACTAATTGTTTTTTCCTATGATGCCACCTCATTTTTTTATGTACTATTGTGTATGGTGGTACATTAGTGTGTGTGTGGTTTTAGTGTGTGCATGTGCTTGTAGTGTGATTGGAAATTAAAATGTTAATGTACAAAATGTGGTACTAAAAATTAAAAATGTTTCAAAAGTGGGTATACGCAAAACAATTAAATGGGGGGGGGTAGGGAGTGGGGTTGTGGGGGGGGGGGGATTCTCACATTAGATAATATTGTTATGTACCACTTATAAGTTCCTCATTTTCAGGCTCTTGTTCAGTTCCAGTGACCCCCATTTTAGGACCATTTCCAGAGCCCTACTTTTCATTTCCAACCACATTCTACCAAATTTTCTTCAAAACCCCCAAAAAGTAGCTGGGAATTGAGGTAGATCGCAGCTTATTGTCTTAAATTTCTGACAACCTAGTTTCGAGAACCCCATTTTTTGGGCCTCAAATCAAGCCCCCACCCCCCTCCCCCGTACAGGGTTTTATTATATCGATTCGCATTGAGACGTTTGTCCCCTGGAGTTTTTGGACACTATTTCAATTCATCGGAGAGGGAAAAATTAAATAATTCAAATGCCGTGCCCACCGTGGATTAATTTTGGGAGGACACTCCGGTCTCATATAACCACGATCACCTGCCACTAAATACAATTTCATTCATTTATGGAACCGCAACAATAGTGTAATTTCAGGCCTTACATTCCTCACAGAGGAACATGATTAACAGAATCCCTGCGCCTCATTGAATTTTTTTCACCTCCCAAAAATGGTACGGGTCACATATCAAGTGACACATTGAGTATAAGAAAGGCAGAAAGCCAAATTGAAAAAAGACAAAGTTAAAGGAGATCCGTACTGACAAAGTTTTGTAATACTTGGTTTGACATCTCAGTGATAATACTGGTTGACAGGTGGTAAAGTTTTCCTTATAATGGTTGATTTGGTGGTGAGTTGTGGCTGAAGGAGGGGAATTCCTATGTAAATGCAATTTACTTTATAACATGATCGGGGTTTAATAACTCTGACATCCTGACCATATATATCAGGTCAACAGAGGATGTTGTTTTACTTCTACAATTTCTGGAAATTGAAAAAATTGGGGAAGATGTCAAATGAAAATTCATTTTTCTTCAAATTGTAATAAAGTTGAGAAAACCGCAGTTAATGAGTACTGTACTACTTCTCTTGTCTTACTAATCTCCCTGCCCTGGGCCATAACCGCCTATCTAATCCTCAAGTGTCTCGATATTTTTAACTGTTTAATCGCTGATATACCACGTACATCCTTAAGCAATAAATCTTGTGCAAAAATTAGTCTGTTTAACATGATACTAGTTAGTCTTGTAGCGTTTTTGGTGCTGTGGCGCCTCTGTTTGATGCATACTGAAATTCAGTTGTTGACATGGACAAAGTCAGTATTCCATTGCGTGATGGAGGTCTGATGGTTGAATGGGATGGGGGTAGTCGGTAATTGAATAAACATGATCCATGGTTTAGGTGATGGTTGATGGATCCAGTGGTTGATGGAAATAGTGGCGTCAGCATGGGATTCAAGCTTCTTTGCCAGTATTATGCCACAGCATTTATTTGGAGCCATGTTACTGTAGTTTTTGTTTGTTGTTTTTCTTTTATTTACTGAGGAATTTGCCTCGTTTAAGACAAAAACAGATGAGAGAATGTTTCAATTTTAGAAGATATCGTAAGTGATCCAAAATAAATGGTTTGTTTTATAAACAATCAATTGGACAATCAACGTATGATTTGCAACTGTCTTGACTTTCCTTTAGCAATTTGAGGCAATTCTGGGAGCCCTTTTCATTTTTTTTTTAAAATAAAATAAAAGTGCATTTACTTGGTTTGGTGTGATACTACTGTGGAACAACGATTTTTTGTTATCTTGGTGCCTAACAAGGAACAAATTTCCACTGGCTAATAGCCTATATCCCAAACATCCTTCTCGGAAAAAGGCTACATACCTGACGATCACCGCAAAAAGGTGGTAGCGTTATTTTTCTTGGGAGATCTAGGGCAATTTCCCCAAAAAACAAAACTGGTCCGCACCGTGATTTTTGAAAAGTGGGAAAAATTGCCAGTTAAGGGATTCGGTAGATATGGGATATTGTTCGCCTTAATCTAGGTCTTAGTATTTCACCTCATTGCCAACTCAACGCCACACCTCTGATGTAGCCACAGCATCTTGATCCTCTCGTTATCATTCTCTTTGCGATAGGCCACTGGGGAAAAAAAAGCCTACACTTGGAAAAAGTTTAAGTTCAAAAAAAAACAAACACGTCACACTACACAATGTGGGAAAAAAAGTCAAGTAAAAAAAAAACAAAACCAACAAAAAACACACAAGTGGACTACAGCACAATGTTGTTGGGGCCCAGGTACCCCCGCCCGTATGGTGAAGTGAAAAATAACGGGTAGTTAGTTAGTCGCGCCCAGTCAATTGACCTCATGAATAAGTACGATATATCCTCACGGTTAGTAGTCCTATCGCGCCCTCACCCTCAGTTATTTTTTTTTATCATTTCTCTTTGCGATATGCCTACTGGGGAAAAAGGCTACTGGGGAAAAAGTTAAAAAAAAAAAAAAAAAAAAAAACCACACACACACCACAATTGGAAAAAAGTAAAGTAAAAAAACACCCCCAAAAAACAAAAAAACAAACAATTGGGACTACCGAGTTAGTCTATGCAGTACGGGAAAGCCAATTTGAGTCTTGCTGAAAAATGTCACAAACAATGCCTGGGAGTTATTTATCTACCCAACTTTATTGAGGAGGTATGTTATTTTAAAAATTGAGACTCCGGAGCCGATTTGAGGCTCAAAAAATGAGTTTAGGAAACCCCGGTTTTTCCAAATTTCAGAACATAAGCTGTGATTCACTCAATTTCCAGCTTATTTTTTAAGATGTTTTTGAGAAATACGGGTCTCTGAACTGAAATGGTTTTTAAATTGGGTCCCTGGAACTGAAAAAGAGCCTGAAAATGAGAGTTTGGTTTGGGAGGCGGCAACATGACCCATATAAAATACACTCCCAATGTGGGGAAACCCGACCCCCCCCCCCCCCCCCCCCCCGGACAATTATGACCATATTTTGAATCAATATGCGCCAGTGCTTGAATTAAGGCCCAAGAAATGCTTAATCTTTGGCCATGCTCATTTGAACTTCCATCCATCAATCTTTTGAAGGCATCTTTGATCGAGATACCAACACAGTTGGTCTCAGAAATATTTGTTTTTCCAACAAAATTCTATCCAATATGCATTTGATGAACTTATTCAGAATCAGAAAAGTTTGAGGTAAGGAGAGGCCTGCTGATTTAATTATTATAAAGTTTCTATTTGATCTAATGAATGAACTTGGCCCCATATAGCCATCTATAAAGTTTCAAGCTGTTATTCAAACCGTTTTTGATATGAGAGGCTAAGAATGTGATTTTGTAAAAGCTTTTCAGAAGGGGAGAAAAATTTCCAGTTCGAGGCAGATTTCTTCAGTTGGAGGTGGTTTTGAGCCTTTTGAGGCACGATTTTCCTCTTGGGAAGTGGAAAATTTCTGCGGTGAACAGGCAACAAAAAAAAAAAGAGTGATTTAGCATGATTTTCATTGTTTTCTTCCTGCTTCAAGCACACTCGGGTGGCAACCTACCCCCACCACTCCTCTTATATAATGTCGCTAGGACGTGTGTCTACTTTTCTGGTGACTTTTCACTTCTTTCCAATTTTCTTTATTTGACTCTTACCACATACTGAAGCTACCTGGTAATAAGTAAAACATCAAAATCTTGTACCATCTTGAAAAGTATGACGTTACGGCTGAACTCTGGACTGAACTCTCGATTGATATTCACTCAAGTTCAATTTGTTGACATTTGCCAGATTGCAGGTTTCATTACACGGTATTTCCTTTGTATATTTGTTAGAGAAACACATCTATTGACATCAATCATTTTTAAACAAAATTTGTATACTGTTAGGTCATTTGTTCACATGTTACATTATGTATATTGTTTAATTTGTTGTAAATCTCGACACTTGAACGACCGTACTTTTAATTGAAAGAGCTATCCTGAATTAAGATTTTTTAATAAAAAAAATAATCAAACGGTAGTTTACTTTAAAACCCCTTCTTTGAAAGGATCATATTTTTAAACAAGCTATTTCTGTATTTATAATATTATTTATTTGGAAAATGTCCTGGATAACCCAAGGGGGCCTCTACTGGAAGCTTATTTCCATTGGTCCATTTCCTGGATGGAATTGGGACACCAGGGGTAATCTCCCTTCTCTTTTTCATCTGACTGTGAATATATAATTATGTACATGTAATGGCTCAGTACATTAACCGATGGCTTAACATCCCCTTGAAGGACAGGTAATTATCACAGGCAATTGTATGCCCAATACTGCACCATGGTGGGAGAGTGAATTCTAATTTAAATCAATAGCTTGTAAATAGTTTAAAAATCCAATTAAATCTCAGCAGGTGGCCCCACCGGGAATGGAACCTGGGACCCCACGTCTCCACTAGTACCCTACCATTAGTCACGTCTTGAGTTAGTTAACACCAAGGTTTTTAAATCCGGTTTTTGTCCCCGCTAGCGGGGGTGGCCGGATAACAACTCACACTCATCAATACTGCCGTGTGAGGATTTATTGGAGCAAAAGATAATTGACCGGATCCCCTCCCTGACGTCAATCTGAGAAACTATTGATAGTATTGATCATCTGTCTCTGTATGACACCCCAAATCTCCTGAGACTGGGGCCTCCAATAAGGGTCCATTGACTACTGGAAAAATTAAGTCCAGGGGTCCCAGAATGTTAACATTGGGTGGTCCAAGAGTGCAAATGCAAGTTAGCCTGCCCCTGTAACTTCACATGCTTCTGATTGCAGTTGAGCACAAAGAACCTTGGGTAGACAAATATGAGGAATTTGCGGTAAAACGTGCTTCATGTTGTGCTGGTATTAATATTATCATCAGTTGACCTGACTGTGTGACTTTCAAACTTAAATGATTGAATTTGGATCTAAATAATGTGAAGAACCTGTAGGTCTATTAGTCCATAGCTTGAGAGAGAAGAGATCGCAATCTGAGCAGAGCTCCTAGCAAGTTATACTATCCATAGAGAGGAGAGATAACAATACGATAAAATAGAAAGGGAGAAGAGGCGAGGAAGGAGATAGGAAAGAGGAGAGGAGGAAATATCCTGATATAGTCCAATAAAACATAATTTGTTGTCACAATTGTATGACTATCCACAAATAGCTGCCTTTATGCTTTATGGTCAAAATATGTGGTCGATATTCAGGATATTGACAGAGAGAGAACAAATCCATAGAATGGCTTAGATGTGTGTTTGCCTTTACTCGCCTCAACCTCCAGCTCAACCTTCATGTGTTAAAATAAAATTCTTGCAAAACTCACATGTGTATAGGAAAGTGTCAGCAACGCTATTGTTGTATCCAGACTTGGTATTCAAGTCGCGTCTCGTAACTGCTAGAGCCGGATGGCGGATGCTGCCGAAATTGAAATTTTTGGTGCGACTCTGAACAACCGTATTCATGACGTGGCCCCCTTGGTTGTCAGTGTGTGTTTTACTCATTGTAAAAGGGTCAAAATGCCTATCTTTTTAATTAGGCCAATGAGTTTGTAGGCAGTTATCAACACTCAACTACTACATATTATGGGTGAAAACCTGCATGGAAATTTGGAAGTAATATTGCAATGATTTACTATGGTTAAAATATATATTAAGTTTACCTTAAAAACTTATTTTAGGGGGCCTTAAGATATTTATGGGCGTGATGCTGTTGTTAAAGTACTGTCTTCATCTTGTCATCATTTCATTGTCCTCATCATTGTCACTGTCAGTAACCGATCACCAACCACCTTTTTCGTCTCGGCATCATCATCATCACCATCACACACCATCCACCCACCACATCACCAACACCCCACCACCACCACCACCACTCTTTCAACCTTCTTTTTCCCTCATCTTTTGGTCTCAAACAGCTACTATAGAAGCCATAATACCGGACCTCTGTTTGCAAAATAAATTAAATGCTCTTATGTATATGCATATATTTATTTATATTTAATCTTCTTTATGCATGGTAGCCCCTTCAATGCTATTGCACTGGTTTCCTCCAAGGAGGGCCCTGCAGTTACACTATACAAGATAAAATAAACTGAAGATGAATGCACATAATTTAACATATGAGAATTAAACATACATACATATATATTAGATAAATATCATTATATATTAACAATGAAAAGCATACAGGTTTTACAAACAAGGTTTTTGAATTGCCAAGACTCATGTTGTTAAAATTACCATCTAACATCTGCAGCAGGCCATTCCAAATTTTTGGATAGCAACGTGACTGGAAATCCTTTTCCCTGCTGTATGTCAGATTTGGTTTCAATAGAGGCAAGTTGGTTTGACCTCCTAGTACCTTTGAGTGAATTTATGCATAAAGACAAACAATGTATGACATAGGAAAGTAAAAACATAAGGGGCCATACCTTTTAACATTTAAAAGTTATAATTACTTTGGTTAAACCACCTGTCATTTAGTTTAGTTCCCTTTCAAGCACCCATCATGTTCATTAATTGGTGTTTCTGATATCGGCATAAAGAATAATCCGAGCTAATCTGTTTTATGCAGAATTTGTGTGACTTTAAAAAATCTCTTTATAACATTTGTCCAACAGAAACTTGCAGTAGTCCAAAGTTGGTCATGACTAAAGCATTTGCAAGCATGATTATGGTGTCTTTTTGAATATATTTTACCACACGTCTTATTATACCACAACGCATTAGAATATAACAATACACATTTCATTTAAATGATCTGACCAAGACATGATAGAGTCAAAAGTTACACCCTAATACTTAATACATCAACAATCAATGTGGTCATTATTACAATAGAATTTAAATTTTAACTTTTCTAAATAATTCTGATTACCAAAAACCATGAACTTTGTTTTATTCCTTGATATTCCAGTAAGGTGGTATTTATGTCCAATCAGGAATTTTTATTAAGTTACATTGGAGATCTGATTGGAGACTGTAGGGGTCATTTGCAGTACAAAGCAGGGGTGGTATCGTCGCATACATACACATTTACAATTAACCTATTAGGTAAAACTATTTACAAAGATGATGAAAAGTGGACCAGTATGGAGCCTGGTGGAATCCCACTATTGAAATTTTTAAAGTCAGAAAGAGGGTAGAATTAATATTGACAGTTGAGCCCTATGACCAGGGTAAGATTTAAACCACTCTAAAACACTACCTCTTAAACCATCTTGATACATTTGTTAATTAGAGAGAATGGTTTACACAGTCGAAGGCTTTCTTTTCTTCAGGTCCAAAAAATTGCCCCTGTAGCATACAACCATATTCATATTGTTTAAAATATAATCAGTAAAATCAGTAGATAGTTGATGCGGATGATTTATGCGGAAACCCGATTGGTTATCAGAAAGAATACCTGTGGCTGTGAGATAAGAGTATAATTGGTTGTGTAAAGCCGCCCTTCATCAAGAATCGTAGATATAAGAGACAATATGAGATAGGCCTGTAGTTTTCCAACATCTAATTGGTCACCGTTCTTATATTGGGTAACTTTGGCCAATTTCCAGTCGCAGCAGGTATACCCGATGATGAAGAAAGGTTGCAAATATATGCCAGAGAATGGCAAATGTAAGGTGCAGCTAATTTTAATAGTTGCACTTAAGTCATCAATACCACTGCTTTGTTGTTTTGGAAAATCACAAATTTTTGTTTTATACAAAATAGGTGTAACAATAAACTAAAATTGAATGAGTAAGTATTATCATTAGTTTTATCCATCTGTACTAATTTACATGACTATATCAAAGTTATCACTCTTTTGAGCCCTGAGTAAATAATTATTAAAAATATTTTGCATATCCTTAGGCAAAGACGTTAACCATCATCATTTTTAACAGTAGTCGGTGTTGGAGATGATTTTGATGGAAGAACTTCATTAATTATAACCTAAAGCTTGCTTTTTTGAATTATTTACATGTTTAGTTATAGAATCAGAATCGAATTTCTTCTTTTTTAAAGTATGACCAAATTTGTCCTTGTTTCCTATACATTTTCGCTATTAGCCAGCATTAGGGTCAGTTGGTTTTTTATGAGCTTTGCTATAAAATAATCAACGATCTTTACAAATAGCGAGAACTCACTGGTACACATTCAGGCTGAGATCCTTTTACGCGTTTCTCTCTAACAGGTTGCATGAGAATTACAAGCCTTATGACATAGTTCTCTCCATGCGTCTAAGCTTATCTACATTTATGTTTAGATATCATTTCCAATTTAAATACTATTGTATTTACAAAATCTTTGATCATCAAAGGTGCTTATAAATCTAGTCGTAATTATCTTAGGACTAGATTTAATTTGTTTCACCTTGCGACAACATAAATGAATTATGATCACTAATTCCTAGACTATGAACACCCCAGACTACAATAGTAGGACTAGATACCAATGCTAGGTCAATAATAGTTTTACTTTTTTCAGTAATACGAGTGAGTCATTATAAGTGAGTGAACTGTGATGGTTTGCTAAAGCTTTGAAACTTTTTTTTAAAAACAAGGCTTGATACATCAAGATTAATCCCGAAAACTATAATTTCATATCATTTATCAGGCACACTTTTGAAACATATCATCAATCTTTCAGTATATCAGCTTCTATCAGGTGCACGATAAACTGTATCAATAATCACAGGTTTTGTATGAGGTAGATGAATTTCCACCCAAAGGGCTTCCACCATTATGAAGCTGATCATGGTTTTCACCAGTAATTTAATTATCCTTACATGTAACAAACACTACCACATGGTCTTTGTGCTTCCCTATCATTCTACTAAATTGTTAACCATCAATTTTGACTTTCAGAGTCATCAAAGATCCTTTTTGACAGCCAAGTTTCTGTAACACAAAATATCTATCTTCGTTTATCATGAGACAAATTTAACATAGTCAAACTTTGTACCTTAGAACTCCTTAATTAAGAGTGTGTTATTTTCAAGCTTTATTAAACACACTTGAGATCATTATAAGGCTCATCACAATAGGAGCTCATTGAGACAGTTTTAATAAAACAGGAGTCACAACCATAGGGGCGATTGTCATTATAATCAGTAACACAGTTAATATTGAACTCATGAACACTGACGCATGAAATGGCATGATGAGATATATTATCTTACAAGTACAATTGGCACATTTATTGTTATCACTGTGACAATGTGGGTGTTGGGAATGACTGAAGAATGAATGGTAGTTTTTGGCATTTTGGTTAGTTTTTATAATGGCACTATTTTTTAGCATAAGAATTGTACACAGCAGTATTGGAATGAGTAGATATTGGTATTACATGGTATTAACCAAATTTACAATTACACTTGCTTCCCAATTAGAAATGGTATTATCTGTGAGTTCACATTATCATTACATGCAACATTGTGTATATGGTTTACAATGTATAGTAGTCCCAGAGTTACCATAATATGTTGATGAGGTGTTGTTTGGCAAGTTTATTTTACAGTCCTGTTGTGATGTTCCTTAAATCCAGTTGCTAGATGAGCCTATTTTCTTTATTGATGAATAAGTTTCTGTGCAAGAAGTACAATTCCTGTTTGTTAAGGGTATTTTATCAGCAGCCAGATGAGGAACATCAATGTTACTATTGTCAATATATGTCCAAGAATTGAGAATACACAAAGAAGACGAGCATTAAAAAACTCTTTTAATATCCAGTAGGAATGTCAGTGACCCTTTGCATAGTTAGTGAATAAAAATTATATGTGTAGAAGGATTGATGTTACAGATTACAAACAACAGAATCCATTAGAGTGATACTTCCACTGGGCAAAGTTTTAATCAATATTTTTGGTACCAATATGTAAAGCAATCGGTAGGGCCTGCTCCTCTGAATGAACAGGAGTCTCCTGGCCCAAAGTTTCTATGTGCTCCCCCGTATACATCTGTTCAAGACTCTAAAATCTTCCGTCGACATACAACGACCACAAGAGTTTTAGGTATTAGTCCTCCCAGTATAATTCAGCGTATTCAGTTTATCAGTTTTCAGAGCGAGCAGACGTGTTTCTCACAAGCTCTCGACTCAATGTAAAGCCGATCGATCATATCATGGTCACGGCCTGGCCACTCTACTACACACTATGGCCATACATCGCTTTACTGCTTCTATGATCACTTGTATAAACGGACTATATTATACATTGTACTTGTATAAACGGACTCATCAGTGTGCTGATGCTATAGTTTGGAATTGATTTTGACACCATGGGAAAGCGAAAGTGTGTGATGTGAAGTCTATTGCCAAACAAGTAGTAATTGAGCTTGTGAACTATGATGGCTTTCGTTCATTGATTACAGAACTTAATCGCTCAGGCAATAGAACGAAATTCAAAATGGTGAACAACAGACTAGACACCATTAGCGACAGACAAGATAAACGTGACGGGGACATATTTGATTTGAACACTGCAAATGAGATGACCAAGCGAACACGAGAAAATAAAGGCCAGAATCAACAGAATTGATGAACAAGTTCAAGCTCAGGATACGGCTGTCTTGAATAATATGCAATATACTAGAAGAAACTGCGTTCTCATCACCGGTGTTCCTGAAAGTGAACCTATGAAAGACTCCGGGGAAAAATAATACCAAGGGATCAACGGACAATTTATCTTGGGGGACCTGGCGAATAAGTCTAGTGTAGAGTTAAGACGGAGGCCATTGCTGATCGCACTATCGATCTCACAAGAATAGAAGGTGTGGTAAACCCACAGGCAATATTTGCCAAATTTACTAGATACAACATCAGGGAAAAGATCATTAAAGCGCGCAGGAAATTAAAAGGTACGGGTATTGGCATACAGAACTATTGACTAGACCCAAGCAGGCCATTCTGACAAGCCAAGGAATCCTGTGAAGTGTACTACTAAGGTTTTTGCCGCCGGGACCTGAGGATGGAAATGTCACTTTTCTTTGTTAAACTGCACCGGAAACTATAAGGTTTACCGTTGAACTCTGAATGGACCTTGATGCCTTGAAAAGAACATACATAGATTCAAACATAATACACATTAATTCTGTTATAATCTATCAATCCTTGTTTAAATTTTAACACACACTCCGTACTCTATCAAAGCTAAACTGTTTTAACCCCCTTCTTCGCCCTGGTTTAGCTAGCTATACATGCGTGTACGCCCTAGCACTAAACTGCTTTAGCCATTACCCTTTATCTCATTATACTACTTTGATTGTCCAACTCTATTTTGTTGCATCAAATCCGTAAGAAGATTACACATCTTAAGTGGTTAGTAAGTGCTCAGGTCAACTGCCCGTAAACTCTGATAGTTTCTTGTGTATCCTAATTGTTGATTGATTGACTTTTCATTATCAATATTGCTGGTTTGGTGTTCTTACATTTTTTACGTGTAAATCATTTATGGCAAGCTCAACTGCATGTTTATCCTGTTCCAGAGTTGTAAATGTAACATAGACTGATCTCCTTGATAAAAATTGTAACGCTCTATGTCCATAAAAAATGTACTAATTTAACACCAAACAACTTAAGAGCTTAAATCCGATTTCATGGTAATGCACGAAGTGGACTGAAAATACCAGAACTGACAACTTATCTGATGGTATACGACTACTTTGATTACAACTAGTGATGATAAATACCTGCTAAGTGTGACGAATTTTTATAACTCCTTCGCCATAAATCTGATAAAACCAATGCAGCCATGGGTGGGCATGATATTAATTTTGCAGATATTATAAGTTGATCTTCAATCGCCTTCAAGTACCAGAAGATATAAATAAACTAAGTAAAGAAAAGCCGATGATTTTGAAAACCTAAATCTCAGTGCCAATATGTATATCCTGATCATTTTATAATAGAAATTTCAAACCCAGGAAAATTAACTTAAATACTTAATGTTAATATAAGAAGTCTAAGTAAAATTTAGATAAGTTAAAAGATTTATCAACACAACGAATCATAACTTCACTTTTATTGGTCTTTTCCCGAACTCATTTAAAAGAGACACCGCAAGGCTGCTTTCACTTACTTGGTTATAATTTAGAATACACTAACAGGACAGACCGCGAAAAAGGTGGTGTATGCCTCTACATATCTAATGAAGTCAAATACCAAGTAAGAAAGGATCTTTGTACATCAACTCCAAATTATGAATCGTGCTGTTGTTTAAACTGGACGAATTATGGGAAAAATTTAATTGTCGGTGTCTTATATAGAGCGCATACCAAGATTGATAACTTCATTAAGGATATTGACCCTGTATTGAGAACATAAACTAGTGAAATAATGATGTTATATATTAGGTGATTTCACCATAGACTTATTGAAGGAAGACCAACACAACCAACTCATTATTACTTAGACTAATTATTTATTCCTTATTCATTTTTTGCCGTGCTCATTACACACGACCAGATACAGACCACAGGGCAACTATTATTGTATATTCTAACAATAGATATGATGCTATCAAATCAATCTATTAATAACAGATATTAGCGATCATCTTCCACACTTACTACTACTACTCTTACTTCTTGGAGTAAATGAAAAGGTCAGTAATAAAACGCATTATTTCAAGAGGAAGTACGATGATGACAGCATTAACCGACTAAGGCAAAGGTTTATCTGTGATAATTGGTCGCATACTTTAGGATAATGTGAACGTCAACATGACTATGATAGATTATCAGATATTTTTTCCGAGTTACTTGATGAATGTAATATACCATTAAAACTGTACTAGTGAACAGAAAAAAAGACCCCAATTTCCCATGGATAACAAAGGGAATCTTAAACAGTACATAAAAAAATAAAATGTTATAAAGGTAGTTAAAATAAAATAGCCCCTCGAGTGAAGTACAAATT
Source organism: Ophioderma brevispina (assembly GCA_023653785.1). Classification (NCBI taxonomy): domain Eukaryota; kingdom Metazoa; phylum Echinodermata; class Ophiuroidea; order Amphilepidida; family Ophiodermatidae; genus Ophioderma; species Ophioderma brevispina. The sequence goes on from JAMKCH010032597.1 coordinate 32,542, forward strand.
AATTACGGTTCAAACTTTTAGAAATAAATTCAATAATCTCCATACGTCTGTCAACTTCAAGTATATTCCGAAATTTCCAAAACAATAGAATAATATCAAAAAACATGAAACTATAAATGATTATTATTGGACGTAATAAAAACAAATCGCAAGGAATTCAAGAACGGTGCGAACGAAATAAGTACCGATTCCCTCAAAATGCAAATAACTTCCACGACTTTTTTGTTAACATAGGTCCTAAACTTGCTTCTTTCTCAATTCAAGATACTGGTAAGGAATATTATGATTACGTGCAAACCCCTTTCAGCATAGTATTTAATGACACCAATAGTAGATAATGATACAATTAAAATATAAATTGTTTCGACAAAACAAAAGTCCGGGCCACGATAACATAAGCAATTTTATTGTAAAGACCCAGGTATTAGCCCCCATTACTACCATATTTACTTACTCATATCCACAGGAAATGTTCCCCCCGAAAATCTTAAGATTTGCAAAAGTTCTACAATTTAATAAAAAAGATGATCCTAAGTGTACTCAAATTATCGACCAATATCAGGATTGCCTGGTTTCTCAAAAATATTGGAAAGACTGTTTTTACAAGTGTATGAATCACTAAATAATATCATGCTTAAATTACAAGCACATTTGGTTTCATATCTAACCTTATCTACATACATGGCGATTTTGCACTAGTGACAAGGTTTGTTAATAGAATGCGGTTTAACAAAGGTTGAAACTAACTGTTGGCATTTTTCTGGATTGTCCAAATCGTTTGTCTATCAATCATGGGATTTTAATTCATAAACTTTAGTACTCTAACGCTTAGAGGGATCGTTTATTGACTGGTTCAAAAGCTACCTTAGCAATAGAAAACATATGTGTAGTATATCGTGTAAATCAACCTAAAAATTACATGTGGCGTTCCACAAGGATCCTTTAGGCCCTTACTATTTAATTTTTATATGTACGACATTGCCAATACATCCTCAATACTAGAATCATAACATTTTGGCTGATGACACAACCATTTCGATATTCAAATAACGATCTACTCAACAAAGTAGACTAATTAATAATGAGTTAGATGAAATCACAAACTGGTTCCAAAGCCAACAAATGTCTGTAAATGCAGCAACAACAAATTTATGATTATGGGAACCCGACAAAGAACAATGGTATTACTGATAATTTATGTTCCTTTAGAGGGAATAACTGTCCGAGTTGACAAACAAAGTTTTTTGTGTGTGTTGATAGATGAGAACCTTACATGGAAACATCATATTGATGGCTGTAGCGAAGGTAATTTCAATTTCACACGAAACATTGGTATGGCTCAACAAATGAAAAACTTCCTACCCGAGCGTAGCTACGCTCCTTCTATTGCACATTAATTCTCCCTTATCGAAATTAATGGTGTATTTGCTTGGGGAAATGCATGTAAACCTTACTTTGCGATAAAATTTTCAAACCTCTTCAGAAAACGTGCCCAAGAACCAATATCAAATAGTCCACTGTCAGATGCCCCTTCTGGACCTTTGTTTTGCCAATAACACAGGGTTAAATATATATGATATGTATACTCTAGAATTGGGTCACATTTTTACAACACTACAACCCAATATGTTTACCACTGTATTTGACACATATTTTCAAAACGAGCAAACATTCATGACCATCACACACGATTTGCTAACAATTATAACTTGACTAAGAAAAACACTTTTGCAATCAAACCTGTCGCTTCTGCTGGACTATTCTCTTGAATTCATTGGATGATAATATTAAATTCGTAATGCTGTAGTACACTTCCGTAAGCCATACCAAAGTTACTTAATTTTGAAATGTGAGTAATTTTCCAGTCCCCCTTTTAATCATGCTGTGTGTGCTTGTCATGAGTGATCGTTTCTGAGGATTGTAGAGTTATGAATCTTGTATGTTACTTTTGAATCTTTGTTTTTTTTTATTTTAGGGATTACGGTCTGGCCTTTGGCCTTTTGTTCATCTCCACCGTTGTAAATGTTGGTTTCCTTTAACTCTGTATATATTTTTTGCATGGAAATAAAGATTATTAAAAAAAAAGTTCGACTGCACCCAGCCCGACCCTGACAAGGGTACAGGCCGAGAAGGCTTGGGGAACTACACCCCAAGTCCCAGTCACATAGCCAAAGGGTAGTGGACGGTACACCGCCCTGCCCCGGCCCGGTACCAGGCCTGTACCGTCGCAGCTTGAGTGGCTCCCAGAAAGGACACAAACTGCTTGCAGAAGCGGCGCAACTGCCCCGCTCGAAAGCGGTCATAAGCAGCCCCGACAGCACCTGGTGCCTCGGCTGGGCAGCCGACGGCGAGGCGCGGTGTGTCTATAGCCTGGAGGGGCTCACGCAAGCGGGAGCCCCGGTCGACAGACCATCCCATAATGTCTACCCCAGCTCCCGCCCGACTGGGTGGGTAAGCCCGTACGGGAATGCAGCGTAACCTGAAAAGGTAGACTGCGGCGGTACTGAGTCCCCGCAGGAGCAGGCCCCGAAGGCGGTCCCCCAGTAACGCCAGAGCAGGGGCACCCACCGGGTAACCTCCATAGGCGGACCCTCCGCGGAGACAGGTGCCGGAAAACCAGCACTAGATACCGCAGCGGGCGTACCCGTCCCAGCGGATCACCACTCGCTACGGCCAACCCCGAAGGGCCCTGAGCGGCGTGCGGCGTCAACTGAGGTGGCACTGCATGACTAGCAATGCTAGTCACGCGGGTGCAGTGAGCGTACCAACACCTGCGGCATCCGCCAAGGGATACCAAGCCAAGGACCCAGGGTTGGCCGAAACATACCCCGAAGTAATGGCCACCATGGTTGCGGTCGAAGTGCCCGAAGACACCGGGACCGTACACGCTAGGTGTGGAACAACGCGCTATGGATTAGCCCGGCGAACCCCTATGGATCCCTCACCACTCACCACTACCAGAGCATCTCCCCCACAGCCGCCAAGCCCCCAGGGGATTGGCAGCGCAGACCGCCCTAGCCTGCACCGGAGCAACCCCTAGGGCGAACCAGTCGAGCCTCGGCCAGTGGCGCGCCGAGGAGGCGGCCCGAAACCGCCCCGTCACATTCCGCAAAGTAGCCGAAGCTACCTCGCCTTGGAGCATCCAGAGCAGCAGCGGCTGCCTTGGATAACCCCGACCGGAGCCCGACTCCACCCCCCCTCCCCCGTGTACGCAACACGAGCTCGTAACCCTGTTCAATGGTTGCCCATTGAACATCCGACAGTCCAATTACAAAAAGAAGCGCACCGGTCGGTGCGGACCATTGCCTGTGATCGCCACAAAAGGATGGGGATCCCACCTCATGATGGATGCGGGGCAGCGTACGTAATTAGCGCCATGAATGCACGGTGTGACGGTGAGTTTGCGAGATGGAAACGCGTGCGCAATAAAAACCGTACAGAAAAATACCAAGCGTGCCGTGGATGTCCCCCTGTACGCAGGGGGGGGGGGGGTGGGGGGGGGTAATTTTTTTAAGGGGGGGGGGGGGGGGGTAAAAAAATTGGGGGGGTTGGGGGGGGGTGGGCACTCTTCAAAAAAAATAAGGGGGGGGGGGGGGGTTTTCAGTACACAAAAAAAAACCAACTCGGTACTGAGTCCACCAACGTTTTAAAGAATGTTTTCAAACACAGTTTTTTTGACACTCTTTATAGAGTATATCCCACAAGCATATAATAAAAATACACACACCAACCACTATTAATTGTTTAGCAGCAACCCGCCTAACCATACCAAAACAAACTCACACATGTCAAGGCAACCAAAGCGCAACATGATTGCTTCAATGGCTGCCTTTGTTTACCTTATTTGCCGCTAACAGATCACTGACCGCATCAGCGGCAAAAAAGGATACATAATAAGAGCTCTCCGACGGTGTAAAAGTTCTCCGTTTATTCCGTACGATTGAGCGCTATAAATCCAGTATATAGTCAGTCAGATATTCCAGATAGTTATGGTATAGTAGTAGAAGTATTCCGTATGAGACGCCAACTAGTCCAGTATCCAAATCTCAGTTAATTTTGACTGCTAATGACAGAGCTGCGGTAACGCGTCCATTTGGTTAAGGCTGGCCAAAAAGGAATTGAGAAAGAGCTTATGGTAGGCCCAGGGTGTGACCTGGGGGCACTGGTCGAGCCCATTTCATCTTTTAGGGGCTTAAAATGGTATTTTGAGGCATTCCACTTCTTCAGAAGGGAAATGCATAATTTCAGTCAACATTGGTGTAAAGGAAATCAGTCAGTGTAATGATTTGCATATGCGCGCGTGTGATTATGGAATTTCTCGCTCCCACCCATTGCCTAAAATGTGCAGGTGTATGCAGGGGTGTCCCGCGCCTCATGGTTCGGAGAGTTATGTGAAGCTGTTGGGTCCAGTGTAGCAGGGGGGGAGAGAAACTTCTGAAAACGTAAAAGTTGCAAACCTTAACGAAAAGAGTAGGGGACCATCCCGGGTCGGTTACCTGCACACCATACTCTAGGTACAAGGGTTCCCCTTCCACCCGCACTGGCCAGCGTGGGAAAGGGTTAGGCCGAAATCCAACATGGCAAAAATGTTGGGGCTTTCGTCCAACAGTGGACAGACAAAAAGGCTGTGATGAAAGTCTCCCAAATTTAGGTAGTTTAAACATTAAATGAAGTTTTCATAGTGGGACTATGGATTTCAAATAGAAAGCGATGGGGTAAAATCCTGATAAAGGAATACATGATTAAGCCTTCCAAAGATGGAGTATGGATTCTAATGTGTCTATTTGATAAACGCACTGAATCACACCCAGTGGAAGATTTAGGTAAATCAAGGGGAGCATGGATTTCAAACGAAAAAAAAAGCAATTTCACTTATGTTTTTTATGAACATCACCAAAACAACCCAGATAAAGTAACTGATTATAAAACACTGAATGCTCTCGATGTAAGTACCCATGAACTTTCTGAATTTAGTTACCTGCTGTAAAATTTGTATAGAAACAAGGACAATGGTCATCATAAAACAATGGCAGATTGGGCTTTACAAGACTTTATTATTTACCCATTGCATGCATGCAGCATGTGCTTGTTCAAAAATGGCAAAAAAACTCACTTTGCATTAATTTGATTGTATTCTAGTCACTTAATCACTGATAGTAGCCGTTAATGCAAGTGTGATGAGAAGTGAGTACCTTTCCCAGTGGATGGTTCTTCTACCCTCTTGCTAGTGTATAGTCACCGATGATAATATACAATGTTGCCAACGGCCCCTGGATCTCTTGCTGGGAATTTCTAAGTGCAGCTCGGGGATAACGTCCTGAGAAAGACGAACGAAAAACAAAAATAATAAACAATATGTTTAACTTACGTTAAAGGGTAAATATATATGGCCTTGTCACAGAAATACTGTATGTAGTCTAATTAAAATGACCCCAAGCAATGCATGATGGACCTTTGACTATCACTGCATACATCTTCAAGACCACTGTATAATAGTCATATGTATGAATGTGCTCACATTTCAAGGAAAAGGTACTTGTATATAATTATAATCTGTTGAGACAGACTACAAATGACTGATCCTTTAAAAGATTCTTTCACTCTCAGCAGGGTATGTTCTTTATGGTCCTTGAACCAATTGCATTTTTTACTATAATAATTATGAACTGATCCATGTTTGTACTAAGTTATGCTCACTTAAAGATTTATGTGGCAAGCCACTTTATTATATAAAAATATCATAAGCACATTGTAAACTAACTCACCAAGTATATCTATGACAAAAGTGTCAAATAAAATGTTCGTAAACAGGGCA
>JAMKCH010032598.1:0-16811 GCA_023653785.1 Ophioderma brevispina
TTTAATGGCATTAACATGTTTTCTTTCCATATATTTTAACAGAATCTATATATATTTATTTTTTCATATTTTGTTCATTTTACTTTTACTGTGTTACACATTTTTGACCAAAAACAATCACATGGGCTGAACTGCAAAAGGGCGGGTGATTTCACGTATTACGCAGTACGCGTCTGTGCTATTCGGCCCGCGCGAGCAAAAGTTGGAATGAGCGCATCAGGAACGCCTTGATGCATCGATTCGATGACGCATACCCATGGTAACTTGTGTGCAATTGTAAAATGGTTGCCCACGTGAGATGCTTTTGCAAACAGAATGGGATTTTAATTTCACGATTTGAGCCTAATAAATTGTTTAATTTTGATCATAAGAATCCAGATGAAGTAATTTGACCTGGTGCAGAAGCAGTGTGAAGAATAAGAGATGAAATGCTTGTGTTTTGGAATAAGGCTATATTTTGTAGCGAAACGGGACAATATTTGGACAAAATGGCGATTTTCTGTGTTCACTTTCGGCGATAATTCGGGATTTTCGATTCCCAGTTACTCGAAATCCATATCAGCAACAGGTAAGAAAATGCGGTATAGAGCACATCAAAATCTAAGGTCGGTATTTTTTAGTTTTTAATTTTTTTGTTAAAAATAGTGATTTATGTCAACCTTTGAACAATCCTGGCATTGTTCCAAATTGAAACACGTGGATTTTGGCCTTTTTTGGCATATAATTTGAAAAATAGTGCAGAATTTGAAAAAAGGGGAAATACGACCCTAGAACTATGACTCTGGAATACAAAACGAACAAGGCACATATTTATAACAATTCTATATTTTTTTAGGGAACCAAAAAGAATGAGTGAAAATCACCATTTTTTATGATTTTCTCAAAAAATACGTATTTTTGGGGAAAATATCATATTTGGATTCCCTGAGTCATTTCCTTCTCAAATATGCATACTTTTATATGTTGGAACAATAATTAAGAAGATACGTCAAAAAGCAGTTCCTTTGAATTCCTGACTTAACACCCTCCTTAAGGGAATGTAGCGGTCTTCCACTTGTGCACAGTTTCTAATAAAAGGTGTTCGTTCTTGTAGTAATCGCATTCAAATCAAATCAAGGGACATTTGGCATGCTATTTTGAAACATCATTCATCCCTCGTGCATATTTGTTCTGCCAAAATCTTTTTAAAAATGTTTAGTCATCATCGTAAGGAACAGAACTTGCAAGGCCTCTTCTTTATACTTCTATGGACTAACCTCTTCAGGATTACATTGGAAATGAAAATAAAACAAGCAGCAGAATAATTCACATGGAAGTATGTATTTTATTATTACTTATACAAACCATAAATCTGTAATAGCATTACATGCCCTCACTGAAACACAATATTGAAATTTAAGCTTGTATACAAGCAGATGTGTTGTGATAACGTTGGGTATCAAAGCATACTTTTATGTAACATGGGATACAATAATAATTACAAGCTCAATCACAACAAGATGAAGTTGTTGCGACAAGTTGGCCAATACATGTCAAAAAGCCACTAATTTTATAAATTAAGTTTAGCATATGAGTGGTAAAATGATAAATCAGGAGACATGGCCCCCCCCCAAACAAATTAAAAGTATCTTCAATTAAAACAATCAGCGAACTCATAAGTTAAGCAGATGTTTCATTTGTTCTCCATTGACCTCACAACCCCCTGATGACCTTGACTTCAAATGTGTTGAGGTAAAACCAAAGTTCCACCACTCCCTTACGATTTTTTTTTTTCATTTAGAAGGCTAACAAAAAATGTTTGCACTTGCACAGAGTCCAGGAAAATTATACACCTCAGAGCATCTTTAAAGTACACACAATAGAAACAGCACAGGTGCCCCAACTCCTGTATCCACCGTGAAATGCAATATTATAAATATATGCATACTCCACCAGTTACATACCTTTTCTGAGTTTATGCAAGAAATATGATCACTGCTGCAGTTAAATTTAACCACCTCTACTGCAAACGAGTGCCACTGTGGTGAATTCAAAGGTAACCAAACTTGCATCAAGAAATATAGGTAAATGCAGTTTGTTTCACTCTAGTTCCGATTTTATTGCCGGGAAGTGCATAGTATCACTAGCAACTGTGCAGGAAATTTTCCGAACTAAAACTATGTTGTGGAACATAGGTGGTTAAGTTTTCTTGGTCTACAATATGCACCTTAACCAAACAAAATGACATTATGTAATTTTTGGTGCCATTTTGGCAATTTTCTGCCATTTCGCAAGATTGTTTCTGGAACTTCTCTATCCACATTACTGTCCTTTTCTAAGCACCTGTTAAAAGGTCATAACATGCATGTAACATCACCTAACCCAAGAACTTAGAGGCTGTTTTATTGGAAAACCTAACCTACCTTATGACATTATTGCCAGAACCTTGCACAAATAATGGTTTCCTCTTTTCCAAAGGTTACCACATGTTGAAATTTAACCTTGAATTAATGCCAGTAATGTTACAATGGGCTATCTCATGAGGCACCAGATCCACATCATGTTGGTAACGTAAGGAAGGGGAAGGAAAGAAGGGAAGGGGAAAAGGGGGGGAGAAAAATCCGAGTCAAAATAACCGAACAATAACATATGATGGGGTTGGTGAACAGGGGAAACGGAATATCAAGGACTGTTCCGTGCAGTACATTAAACATTTACATTGCTTGTAAACCAAAGAAATAGCATTTGTTGCAACATTGAAAACAATTTTTTAGATTTTTAACTTGACCTGATTCCATCAACCTACAACACGCCGTATGTTTGTGACCGTTTTTCAAGTGTTTTCTTTTACTTATGCATTCATATTAATTTTGGTCATATGTGTTTTATATATGTTCCCTATTGTTAGTTCACTTTTTGCTATATTTCTATGTTTGCATAATCCTGCATGATGTTTTCAATCTGCCACAGTGTTTTTGTTCATTACATAATTCCCCATCTCATTGACTGCTACTCTTAGTGTAATGACGTTCCCTTATATACCACCACTGTGTTGTTTGATCGTGCTTAACCTTTGTGCATTTTGCTCTTCATTAGTCTCCCCTCTCAAATAGTCATTACACTCTCCTGCCTCCTATGTCATATTTTTTCACTTGATTTAATTGAATTTAACTTATATGTGTGTATAATGTTCTGCTTGCTGTATTACATATTGCTAATCAGCCAAATGTATTTTTTGTGTTATGACTATGCTATATTGCATGAAATTCCTTGCAAATGTATTCATTTGCTATAATGGTAGTTCATACATATTTTTTTTTTTGTCACATTACTGCGGTTTAGTGTAAATTACTTCCTTATACTACCCCTTTCTCTAGCTCCCTCGTGGCAGATGACCAATGTGTATTTGCTCTTCCCAACACCCCATTCTCAAATAGTCTTAACTATGCGTCTTATCTCCTTTCCCCCCCTGAATTTAATTTACCTGTAATGTATGTGCATTTATGTATTCTCTGGACTTTTAGCATTACATAGGACCAAATAGCAAATAAAGATATTTCAGTGTTCTGATTTTGCTATGTTGCATAATCCCTTCATGCTGTATTCAAAAAACCTGTATATGTAATTGTTCTACATAACCGTAGCATCCTGAATGCTGTTTTTAGTGTAATGACTTCCTATACCACCTTTGTTTTGCCTGGCTTAATGACCTATGTGCATTTGCTCTTAAATTGTGTCCCCCTTCTCAAATGGTCATTACACTATTCGGCCTCCTATCTCATTTTTCCCTTGAATTAATTGAATTCACCTTTTATGTATACACGTGTATGCTATGTTTGTTATTACCTATGCAAAAATTCAAGTCTGTGTTTCGTGTTATGACTGATATATTATTTCGCATGAATCCTTATATGATGTACATGTATCACCTGCTCTAATGTGATTGTTCATAAAATTTCCTATCTTAAGTACTGTTTAGTGTAATGACTTCTTTATGCCACCACTGATCTCTTTCTCGCGCCTCCCTTACGACCTATGTGCATTTTGACATAATTGTCATTACACTATTCATCCACTTCTATTTAAAAAAAATTATATATGCAGGTATGCTCCTGCTTAGGTGCATGACATATATGCCAATTACAATCAATATGTATGTGTGTGTGTGTGTTGTGTGTGTGTCTGTGTGTTGTGTCGTGTTGTTGTGTACGTGGGTGAGTGTGTGTGTGTTTATGTTGCATTAATTCTTGCATGATGTATCCTTTGCTATGGTATTTAATTTTCGATTACATAATTTTATCGTCACATTATTGCCGTTATTCGTGTATGACTTTTTTACTACCCCGTACTCTAGCTTGCTCTTGCCTAAGATCATTGTGTATGTGCTTTTCTTCAACGTCCCCCTTTCTCAAATAGTCATTACACTATTTGGCTTCTTATCTCCTCAATTTCCCTGAATTTATTCACTTGTATGTATGCATGTATGTATGCTTTGCCTGTTCAATATGTTAGTACATAATGCCAATAGTAATATTGGTGCTTTAATGTATTATTTGAGCGATGTTGCATGAATTCCTTGCATGCTTTATCACCCGCTGCAATATTTTTCTTTATTCAAGATAATCCCATCATCATATGACTGCCTGTTTTAGTGTAATGACATTTTACATACTAAGCTATACTATCACTCTTTTGTTCGCTTGTGCCTTATGACTTAAGTGCATTTTGCTCTTCATTAGTCGCCCCCTCCCTCAAATAGTCATTACACTATTCGGTCCTCATCTCATTTTGTTTTCTTTAGAAACGAATTCACCTTTTATGCGTGGTAACTAATTACCCCCCCGTGTATGCTCTGCGCGGCGTGTTAATATATCCAAATAGCAAATGTTGCATAAGTTCCTCGCATGATGTACCATCCACTAGAATATTATTGGTCAATGGGCATACTCCTTATCACCATAGACTGCCGTTTAGTGTAATGACTTCTTATATCACCATTCTATTGCTTTCTCGTGTCTTAAGTCTTATGTGTATTTTGCTCTTCAATAACTCCCCCCCCCTCTCAAATGTCATTACACATATAGAGCCCTCTTATCTCATTTTTATTTCTTAGTTATTTTTATTATTAGTTTTTAAATTTAACTTAATTATATTGCATGTATGCTCCTGCTTCGGTGTATTACATATAGTGCCAATTAGCATCATATTTGTGTGTGTGTCTGATAGGTGTGTGTGTCTGTGTGTGTGTCTTGTGCTGATTGTGTGTGTGTGTGTGTTATTACTTTGCTATGTTGGCATTAATTCCTTGCATGATGTATCCTTTTGCTATAATATTAAGTTCATACATAATCTACACAAAGAAAGAGAACATGATTTGGCCGTTTTAGTGTATGACTTTTTTTTACTGACCCCTTATTTCTATGCTTGGCCTCTTGCCGAGATCCAGGTATTTGCTCGTTCTTCAACAGTCCCCCTTCTCAAATAGTCATTACACTATTTGGCCCTTCTTATCTCCTATTTTCCCCTGAATTTAATTTCACTTGTATGTATGCCGTATCTTCTCTGCCTTTCAATTATGTTATTACATAAGGCAAATACATATAGGTTGTGTTTTAATGTTTACTTTTACTATGTTGCAGGAATTCCTTGCATGCTGTATCACCTGCTGCAATATTTCTTTATTCAAAATAATCCCATCATCATATAACTGCTGTTTTAGGAATGACTTCTAGTCTGCAGTAATGGTGCAAGATATCAAACCTATGTGCCAAAACAAAAAAAATTTTGGGTGAAAAGTAACCATTTGGCACAGATGTAGCTCCTGATATGCCTGACTACATCGGGTCTAGGGGCCAATTAATTTTCCTTCCAATGGGCACCAAATTCAAAATGGCCGCCACTGTTCAAATGTCATGTTTTAACGTGCTTTCTATGTTGTATTATATGGCTTCCATTTACTCAATTTTGATGGTGTTTTCTGTGTCATTTATAACAGATACCCTGATTGACACTACCACTGATAATTCCCATTTTTTTACACTCATTAGCAAAATGGATCCAAAATACAGAAACTCCAAATTGCGGCCAATTTGAAGCATGTCCATTTGATTATCAAGACATTAATTTTTTTTCTTGATCTTTTAATGATTCCCTAAGGTTGTTTTTGAACAATGTGCATTAAAGAGAGAATTCACATCACCTTAAGAATACAACTAAATAAGACTTAATCAAAATGGCGGCAAAAATCCAAAATGGCGGCTAATTTGTCACTTAAGCTTATCCCGTGATTATCACTAATGAATGTTTGTTCTTAATCGTGATATAACTCTGTCAAGGAGGAAGTCACATCACTTAAGAGAACCATTAAGGTATGTTGTTAAATTGCTTTCCATTAATTGTCCAAGATGGCTGCCGAACCTCGAATGGCCACTAACTTTTAGAAGTATCACTTACGTGCCTGCATGATTTCTCCGTGCTACTTGAATGTGTTTTTTTTTTTCATTAAAAATAACATACACTATTTGATTTGGTTGCTCTGTGGTTACTCCACAGCCTGTAAATGTACAGCCAGTGGTGGGAGAATTTGATATTCGTTTCACCAGCAATCGGTCCCAAAAATCACAGGGCACGGACACATGTTACACATGAAAGCTTGATTTCCCCGTGCTCTAACCTAGTTGATTTTGTTTTTAAACTGATTGCAGGGCAACGAATCCTATTACTGGCACTTCTACGTCAAATTCAAAACAATGGCCAGATTGCCCCCAAACCACCCAAAAATATGAGTTGAATCTGCGAGTATTTGTAGCCTTAATATGTAAGCAATGGTCTTACTAAATACTCTCCATGAAATTCCTTGCCATCGGGAGACCACATCGATAATTTGGAAGTGCTCTATTTGTGAAACAGACCCCGTTGTAGAAGCAACCATCAATATCTGCTGACAACCTAAAAGCCCTCACCATTGAGCTCGGATCTGTCATAGTTATATCAGTCTACAAACCTGATATTTCAGTAGATTTCAAGCACCCTCAATTCAATTTCGGGAATTCCACTAAACCTCATTTCTTACTTGGGATTTCAACAGCCATAGTACCAAGGGGCCTAACAATGAAGCCAATAAAGACGGACAGCTGTGGAAGAATGGTTAGACAGTCCAACATCTACATCACCTTCAACGACCCTAAACTGCCGTTATCATTTTATAGCACCCATTGGAAGAGAGGTTACAATCGTGATCTATATAGCTAGTGTTGGCAAAACATATCTAAACTTGTGTAGCAAGATTGTTCCTGAATCCTGTTCCACTACTCTAAGTCAATGCTGGCCTCAGTAAGGCACGCAAACAAGTGCCTTTTAAGTTCGGCACTTTAACTACAGAACTTGAAGGAGGTTTGCTCCAAAACTCCATAACTATGACAAATTTGTCCCACCTAGTGAAAAAGACTGCCGCGGAGATTCATACCAAGAGCTGTAGGACGAATACATCCCGATCCGTTCGCAGGAATGTTGCTCAGGATTCAAAGGGTATTCCACCCATTTTTGAAGCCGATCCTTTTCTCAGTTAACACAACTGCTAAAGGTGAGTGAAGGGCAGAGAAAGGTAAAACCAGGGCCACGCCTTAATTGAAGCCACCGATATGACCCATACAGCAAGAAAGCATGGTATACCATCCAAAAGCTTCGGGTCGAAGGTATCCAACAAACCTCCGCAGCAGCCAAAAATGTTACACCAACACAAGTTAACCAATTTTTAACTACTTAGTTCTTCCGGTAGACAAGGATGGATATATAATCTTTCTCTGGAAATAGCCAGCGCACACAAGGTGTTTAAAAAAAAAGTGCGCCTGGCTGGATTCGAACGGCAACCTCCGTATTACAGCAGCTGCACTCTAACCACTGAGCTATCAAGACTGGATGGCAGAGTAGTGCGATATATATCATCTATAGTTGTTAGGCTCTAAAGGGTGTCATCGTCTTTTCTAGCGGATAGCGTCAGAACGGTATATTACATATGGCATTTATATTTGTTTTAATATTTTACTACTTAGTTCACCAGGTAGACAAGGATGGATATGGGGTAATCTTTCCTGGAGAATGCCAGCGCACACAAGTGTTAAAAAATTGTGCGCCTGCCGGATTCAACCAGCGACCTCCGATTACTACATGCTAGGAAAGCATGGCACCTTTCCGGACCTAACACCTATAGATGGATCTCTGCGGCTCCTCCACCAACCCAGTCTTGATAGCTCAGTGTGTTAGAGCGCCGTGTGCAAAATCAATTCAAGACACAGGTATGTACTTTCATCTACGCAACCTTGAAGCCAAACGTCAGCTTAAATTACCTGGTCTGGAAGACCCCGAAAGCAGGTGATAATTCTGTCTACCTATGAGTTACTTTGGACCGCACTCTTTCTCTCTTATAAGACCCACATCATGAAAAGAAGAATAAAGTATGTTCACGCAATAACATCTTGAACAAACTCACTGGCACAAGATGGGGTGCTCGCCCACATACCCTAAGATCGACGGCACTTGTCCTGTACTACTTATGTGCAGAGTATGCTAACCCTGTATGGGAAAGGTCAACCCATGCCGAGAAGCTTGATCCAGCATTAAATACCTCCTGCCAGCTTATCACAGAATGTCAAAGGGAAAACTATACATCCTAGGCAGGAATTGCTCCATCAAACATCTGATGTAGTGTAGCGAGCATGGACGAGCGTAGCTGCCAAATATCTATGTGAAAACACACTATATCTGGACAAAGACCAGCTGCTAACGTACCGCCTTAAATCCAGAGAGAGTTTCTCAAGCAGTCCAACCCTTGAAACAGTCTCAAAGGAGTTTAAGAGAGTCGCCTTGTTGAAAGAAAGACCTTATGTCAACCAAGTAATTACCTAGTTGCGTATTGAACCTGATGGAGATCACCCAACTGGAGCTGACTCAACATGGCTGAATGGCGATGTTTCAACAGATTCCGAACCAGAATCGTCCTCTATAATCCAAGGTGCCTTGCAGAAGTGGCGGCTAACTGGAAGCAGATCAGGACACTACTGGAATTGTAGAAACAGCACCACAGACAACGGAACATCTTTTTGTCTGCCCAATGTGAGTGAGAAAACAATGCAAATACAAGGACTTCGAATTTCAGTGTTTGTCCAATGTTGGAGCAACAATGCTCAGACAAGACCTAGCAGATTTTCAGTGAAGCAGCCAGACATTGTATCCCACAAACATATTTTCATATTTACATACGCCACACTTCAGCAGTTTGACCTGGCTATGTATGCTACTAAGCTCTGGCAAGGTTGTCCATACAGAACTGTGAAGCTGCAATTTCCCCACCAGCTCAGCTGGGATATGGATAAGGCTCTGGAGCTCGCAAGCATGTTTGTCCCCGAAATGTCCTGCCTGATATGCTGTCTGTTGGGTTAGTGTTAATACGGCATCCCGGAGGAGGGTGGAATGAATAAATCTTTCCATTTCGGGCCATTTAGTTCTTTCAAGGTATCTTAAACTTTAAGGAGGAGTTCTCCAAGGTTGCCCCAAGATTTTACAACATATTTCCCATGCGGTGCCTCTTTCCTTTTGTGCAATCGAGTAAGGTGTGAAACATCACCAGAGACAAAAAGTTCTCTGGTCCTAGGGTCTTTGGCAATAGTTTGTGCTGGTGTGAATCTGCGATTCCTTCCGGTACCAAATGCTAGCCAGAGTTCAGTGAGGTTGGGACTGGCTGAACAATGGTCTTACAGAAAAAAAATCACCAACGTCTGTGTCCACAGTACCCAGCATGACCCTTTGGTATCCTTGAGAGCAGCATTGGCTGCACGAAGTAGAAGCCTGTTTCTTCATGTGTGCCATGGAGATAGATCTGGATAGATCATGCGAGATAGATTGTTAGTATCTGATTATTACACCATCACTACTGACTGAACAATGTACCGCCTAGCTAGAGTCTTAAAAACTGAATGGATGCAGCATACAAATATAGAATGGAGGTTCTACATGTTATCAAAACTAACCAAATGAAGAATGAGGATAAATAAATGACTATAACAATCCAAAAAATACTTTGGTAATTTGTAACAGTAATGCCTCACATGACCAAATCCATTTCCTGGTATTTTGCGCCATGTAAACATAAATTAATAACTCCATATTAAATACTAACAAGTGAATTAGCTATTTTGAATATGATACGTGTCTTAGAAATTACACGTTGACAGCACCAGGCAGCACATAAAAGGTTTGACCTGGTGAATATGACAATAGGACCTGTGAGGTACAAACTTGACAAGGAAAATTCAGCAGTACATTTTAGGCATGTTATTCAATTTAGTGGCAGCCCATTGTGAACATGGCACGCCATATTGTTTATGTGATTAACACACAGACAAAAAATTGTAAAAATGCCTTAACATACCAAGACACCAATTATGTTTTAGAGTGTTGATTAAATCTTATCATTTACCATGGCACATATAAAATCAATACTACCTTTAACATATCAAGGTTACAGTAGCTGCCATTTAATTTGGCAGCCATTTTGAATATGGCAGCCATTTTGATAGCATGTACATTGGCATTACAACAATAAATGTAGGTTTTTGAGGCCCAAAGTTTTAGACATCTACGAACCCCATGTTTTGCACTGTAAACTACAAAATAAGCAGCTTTTTCCTGTGAGGGGCAGCCATCTTGATTTAGGCCCCAATATGTGACCGCCATTTTGAATTACACTACGATTTTGGTGAAAATAACAGAAATATTGATTTAAAAAGTTAAACCAAGTCTTATCTGACCTATTAATAACGTTTTCCAACCACATCTTTGCATAATTAATGCCTTTTTTTTTATAGGGTGGCGGCCATTTTGAAAATGGCGGCCATATTGGAGGAAATTATTTGGCCCTACACCAGATTTGTTTAGCATATCAATCGCTACCTCTGTCCAAATTTGGGTTACTTTTCACCCAAAATGTACAATACTTTCACCCTTCTGCATGACTATTCCTATACAAGCTATACTCGCCTCTTTTGTTCGCTTGTGCCTTATGACTTAGTCATTTTGATCTTCATTAGTCGCCCCTCCTCAATAGTCATTACCTTTCGTCTCTCATTCATTTTGGTTTCCTTGTATAACTGAATTCATCCGTTTAGGCTTGTGTAATTTAATTACCCCTGTGTATGCTCTGCTCGGCGTTGATTAAATATAATTCCCAAATAGCAAATGTTGCATAAGTTCCTTGCATGATGTACCATCCACTATAATATTATTGGTCCCAGGCATACTCTTATCACCATATGACTCTGTTTTAGTGTAATGACTTCTTATATAACCATTTTATTTTTCGCTCGTGTCTTACGTCCATGTGCATTTGCTCTTCATAATCCCCCTCCCCTTCTAAAAATGAGTCATTACACTATACAGCCTCATCTCATTTTTATTCTTAAGTTATTATTATATTTTAAATTAACTTAATTATATATGCATGTATATATGTTTGACTGTGATTGTAGTAGTGCTAATAGAGTATAGATTGTGTTAGTGTTATGGCTTGACTATGCTGCATGAATTCCTTGCATCATGTATCACCTGCCAAAGTGTTTTTGTGATTCATACATAACCCTATCACTATATGACTGTATTTTAGTGTAATGACTTCTTATACGCATTTTGGCTTCATCAGTCTCCACTCCCAAGATTCATTACACTTATCGCCCTCCTATGTCATATTTTTTCACTTGATTTAATTGAATTTACCTTTATGTGTGGGTGAGGGATATGGTCTTGTATTACATTTTGCCAATCAGCAAAAATTGTATTTGGTGTGGTATTGACTTGCTATGTTGCATAATTCCTTGCAAGATGTATCATTTGGACAAATTTATGTCATACATAATTATCTCACATGATTGCTGTTTTAGTGTAATGACTTCATTATACTACCGATGTCTCTAGCTCGCCCGTGACATATGACCAATGTGTATTTTTGCTATTCCTTCAACAGCCCCTTCTCAAACAGTCATTACACTATGTTGGCTTATCTCCTATTTTCCCCTGAATTTAATTTACCTGTATGTATGCATGGTATATATTCTCTGCCTGTTACATTACACAGTACCATATAGCAAATAAAGGTGTTTTAGTCGTTATCATGAATGCTGTTTCAGTGTAATGACTTCTTACAATGCTGTTGCTCGTGGCTGAATGTTCATTTAGTGTTGTAGTAAAACAAGTGTCCGTACGGGACAGTGTGATGACTAATACACCCAATTTTGTCCGTTTTAGGTTGCTTTCTGGCCTTAACATTTGCAGGGTGTTACGATACCCGTACTTGCTAGAGACATGCAAAAATCTGATTTTTGATTTTTTTTAAATTTCTGATTTAGCAAACCACTGATGGCATTGCACAACATGCTAGACACCATGGCTAGAAGGCGGGTTCCCATCCGCCATCCCTACGCTATGTAGTAACACAATATGCCCGTGTAGACACCACATGGGCTACAGAAGTACCACCTCGATTCGCATAAATATGATTGGTGCCGTGTTTGTGATAGCCCTAATAAAGGGTTATTATTCACACTGCATTAAAATGTTGGTCTTATTTTTTTTTAATTTTTGAAAATTAAAACTTTGTAATTAAGTTTTGTAATTGGCAGAGAAAGAAGTTGCTGTAAATTGAAACCGATCCACTCCATAATAATAAAATTTCTGTATCCTCAAAGTTAGTGCATATATATATTAATCTTTTAGGATCGTGGACAAACTTTAGTGCGTTAAAGAAAGCTAGAGGTACCAAGACTAACACTCTGACAGGGACTTGACAACACTAGCAATAGTGAACAAAAATGAATTTCACAATGTCATTAATGGTGCATAATATATTTAAAATACTATCATCATTCAAAACACAAACGCTGTGTCTTGGTTTAACATCCAGAATCAAGATATCCAATGCCCATATTAGATTTAAGCATGTCTAATATACAAGCTACATTCATTTGTGGATTTTGTATATAAAACAAGTGGTAGGAATATCGCGGACAAGATAGCGCATAAAGCGGCAAGGATTGCTCAATCAGGCAAGCGCTCAACTCCAGTGTATGCTCATCCATGCGTATAGGCGTGCGTTCGAGCCCTGTGAGGTTCAGCTATCTTGTAATTTCCCTGGACAAGGAAATAACCACTGGGTTTGTCCCGATTGACCCATGCGCATCCCTGAAATGATGCAATGGTTTATGGTATGGTGGGGCCCAGTGATCAGCGACCATTTGTGAAAGTGCTTAGAGGCCAACAGCATAAGGCGCTATATAAATCCAGCTTGATTATTCTTTTATTATTATATGCAATTAAGTTAATTGGGGAAACTGTGGTGTCCTGAAAAACACTGTGTCTAACATGGCAGGTACTTTCACCCAAATGAGGCGACTTATGCAAAAGAGGTTACTTATTGGCAAATGAGTTTGGTTACTATGCAAATAAGGTGATTACCTGCAATCATTTGCTAAAACTATGCTGCGTACCTTCCATATCACAATTAGTTTCCAGGGCCAAACAAGGGGGGGGTGCAGTTCCCCCCCAAATTCCACGAAACGGGGCAAGAATCCACCTTTTGCTGATTTTCCTGAAAAAAGGCCCCAAAATTAGAGAAATTTGACAAAGTCCCGTTTTTGCTGATGAGGTGTCAAAAAGGACCCATTTTATGTGTTAATTCACTTTATGAATGTTTTTTTTTCAAAGTTTCGACACCCAAAAAAAAATTGTATAGGCATGGTATCCCACACACTGTAAAGCTACTAGAACTAGACCAGTAGCTCTTAAGGCTTTATGTGACTTAAAAGTACTGTGATTTTGACTAATCAGACACCCAACTATTATAAGCCAAGACAAGGAAACTCTAGGTACTTAAACACTAGGTTAAGCATTGGTTTTTCTGGTCTTGAGACACACTTGAGTATATACTAGACAAATTAACTGATCAATTTGGAAATTACTGCCATACATAAATATTAGGTTAAGAAAACACAGACGGTTTTACCCTCCTACCAATTTCATGGCGGCATTCATTTTGATCTTGCAATATTACAATCGATACAATACAAATATAAAATCGGCCATCAAATTTGTTTTTTAGACAAACCGAAGAGTGCTCATTGTCAATCAATAAACAATTCCCAAATGGTACAAAAAAAAGACAAAACCCCCAAAACAAGTGCAACTAAACAATTGCATAAGCCACCATAGCAATGGTGCAACATTTCAAAGCACCACATTCACACAAAAAACAAAGCCACCCTGTTACATCTCATAAATATCTCTCATAACCCCTCTTGACAGTGTCATTTTCACTGGTATATAAAATACGATAGCATGTTCATATGATGATGATGAAACATGACCTTTGATAAAGTACATTGAGATAACACTAGAGAAGACTAAGGTCATGATGCAACCCTATGGTAAGCATACTATAGTACTGATAGTGTGTTCACTATAAGATGAAACATGACCTTTGATAAAGTACATTGAGATAACACTAGAGAAGACTAAGGTCATGATGCAACCCTATGGTAAGCATACTATAGAGCTATAGTGTGTTCACTATAAGATGAAACATGACCTTTGATAAAGTACATTGAGATAACACTGGGTAAGACCAAGGTCAGGATGTCATCCTATGGTAAGCATACTATAGTAGCTTAGCTAGTGTGTTACTAAAGATGGAATATAGCCTAAAGTATATAGAGGTAACACTAGTGGAGACCAAGGTATACGCATAATACGGCAAACCATTACATAGTAAGCTATGGTTTTTGCAAAACTTGGCACCTTCCTTTGACAAAAGAACAGGGTCATGTCTACCTACACTGAACACAGTAAAACTGCCAATGAGTGGAATGCTTAGGTCAAATTTGGACTGCTCAACTTCATGAAGCAATAGCTGGGCAAAATAAAATGGAATGGTCCAAATTCGACCACATATATTTTTGGCTGTTTGGAAGGCTGTATCTGTTACATTGTTATATAATGATTACACACATTGTTATACCACACAACAGTAAACCTACTGCATGGCTAAAATCAATGTTACAGAACACTGACTATTGCACTATTTGATCAGAGTATATACAAAACATAATCACATTTTTTAAATCTTTTTTTTTTCATACAGTTATCTACAGATTGGTATTTCACCAGAGGGTGTTTTGAGTCCATCCCACAATGCACCGGTTTGGGAAATTTCACCTTAATAAGGTCATGTGATCCCATACAACCCTGACTTTTACACCCCTTTTAGTCCACAAAGCACTAGTACTTAAATTTTTATCATGATCATGAAATGTTTGTTGGTCCTTAAACTTCTTGAATACTTTTATCCCCAAGTACTGACATGTGTTGAGTACAGTACAGTATAGGCACATTGCATTGCATTATGGGATAGGTTCAAAACACCCTCTGGTATTTCACCTATATGTTACCAAGCAATGTAAAAGATCTGATCAAACTTAAGGACCATATTCAACTAAATCTCCAAATCAGCACAGACACATTATTTACCACATTACATTTTCATGGCCACAACTGATCTTCAGTTAGAACCTTGGATATGCTTTGAACATTCTGGATCGTGATGATTAACAAAATTTTCAATTTCTTGATCAGAAAAATAGTAGATGTCTACTCTTAGACAACACGGATACAAATCTTTCAATGGTAGAACTTTGGCATCACACTTTTAAAATTCCTTAGTTCTTACACAGACTGGGAACATCAGGTCCATTGAATATGGTTCTTAAACATATTATTAGGTTCTTAAACATATTAGTAGGTTCTTAAACATATTAATAGGGTGGTAGTAATGGTAGTTGGGGGTAAACACAGGTTAACAGTTTAATATGAAGAGTTTAGATTACATTCATATTATGGCACATGATTCCCCTATCCCTCCCACACACCAAAAACCCAAATATTTTCCCCCAAATCGTTAATCAATAAAATGTCACCTTTATTCAGATCAAATTCCGAAAACTTAAGATGTACACAGACAATTTCCACATATCCCCACATAGAAGTCAAATGGGTCCATTATCTGGGTCCTTTCACTCAGCAGGAGATGTGTGCTGAGTGAGATATCTGCAAAGTCAACCCACTGAACAAAATACCCACATAATGGCCCTATTATCTCTTTGGACCCTGCAGAAGACTACGGTTGCTCAGAATTTTTTTTTCACATTTCAAAATTAGGCATTTTTTAAACCATATTTGAAATCATCATGAAACATACAACCAAGCAAGTCCAAACATACCTAGTCTTACGTCGGTTTCTGAAATCATGGTCATTTAGGAAACCAAACTGACTTACATGTTATAACTTGTACAGAATATACTTGAGTTGAGAGGTTTAAGAAACATTTCAGGATATGTGCAAATTGTCTATTAAGATGTCCGACAGGACATTATTTTCATATGTGGCCCTCCAATAAATGAATATTGTTCTTGATCTGCATTCTTGCAATAATGTACATATGTACATGATTATATAACATGTATACAAATAACTTAAGGCAGTAATATGCTGCCTTGGTACATAACGGAAATAATTAACACACAATTGATATTATGACCACTTTAGATAGAACAATAAAATAAGATATAACATCCACTAGTGAATTGTATGCTTAAGAAATTTATAATCGATAAATAATGCACATATACTTAAGACTCAAAGAAGTTCAAAGATAGGCTAGAAGAATTTATTCTTCAGGCTCAACCGATCCTCTCGTGTCTAGATCGACGCAGTTACATTGCTGTGTGTTGAAATT
>JAMKCH010032599.1:0-15451 GCA_023653785.1 Ophioderma brevispina
CGTTGCTCTAAGGATAGAATAGGTCCGCGACCAAGAACGTATACTATAGGAGGGTAGTGCGTCTCGGACATTTCCAAAAATGAACTAAGTCCAGAGTTCAGAAAAAAAACAAGTCAGAGTTAAGAAAAAAAAAACTAAGTCAAGAGCGGACGCTTCCCTGGTGAGCGGAAAGTCGCCCTAGATCCTTTTAGGGATCTTTCAGTGCAAAGTCACCTAGCCGGGCTACGGCCAGTGAAAAGCACCTAGCCGGGCCACGCAGGTGAATTTTCAAAAATGGAAACTACAGTACAGAGCGGACCGCTTCATTGGTGAGCGGAAAGTCGCCTAGTCTTTTAGTGATCTGTCAGTGAAAAGTCAACTAGCAGGGCTACGGCCAGGTGAAAAAGTCACATTCCGGGGTACGGCAGGTAACTTTCCAAAAATGAACTAAGTCCAGACGGACCGCTTCCTTGGTCAGCGGAAAGTCGCCCTAGATCCTGTAGTGATCTTTCTGTGAAATGTCACCTAGCCGGGCCAAGGCCGTGTCAGTGAAAGTTCACCTAGCCGGGCCACGGCAGGTAGGACTTTTCAAAAATGAACTAAGTCCAGAGCGGCCGCTGACTGGGTCAGGGGGTAATCGTTGATAGAAGTATTAACCCAAACTCTTGGTTGAACGTCACGTAGCCGGCCCACGGCAGCGAGATTTTTCCCGTAGCGGACCACTTCATTTGGTCAGCTGAAAATCACTCTAGATATACTAAAGGCCAACCTTGAGGTGGCAAAAAAAAAAAAACTAATTCCAGAGTTCAGAAAAAAACTAAGGGCCACAGAGGCGTACCGTTCCTTGGTCTTCACCTGGGAAGTGGCGTTTGGACTTTAGAGGAGGCGGTCTCGCTGAAGCGAATGCTAGTTCAAAAAAAAACGACTCAAGTACCAAAAATTTCTAAAGTCAGGGTAGGGGGCGTCCTCCTCGAAATCTCAATCGTCAGATTCCATAAACGTGGATATTTTCCGAATATGGAGTTATGGGACGGATAATGGATATATATGGAAGCACTGATCTTACAAAACCGTTACTACTTTTAAGGGGGGGGGGGGCGGCGGTTGGTTTCAAACTTTAAAAATTTGGGTCTTCTAGCCATAATGAGTGATAGCATTTTAGAAAGTATAAACTTTCAGCTTTTGATCCTTTTTGTTTGAACTAAATAGATTTTAAGCAAATGCATTTTATTATGTTTTGTCTGAATTACAATCACAAATTTGGGTTAGAATTTAATTCTGTTATTAAGAGAAAATACTTCATTATGTATGGCAATGTACCAACGTCGAAAGGTTGATTATGGTTTTTCGGCTGTATATTTTCTTTTTTATCTTTTTTTTTCCCACCCTATGCTATATTGGTTACTGTATTACGCATTTAAACAATAATTTCACCCACACAGTTTTTACCTCATCTTCTTGAAATGGTACCCACGAATGTCACTGAAATATAAGTTGTACATAGATTTTTTTATTTGCTAATTTAATACTTTTTGACGTGTTATGCTAATTATTTGGTTTTGGGTATTTAAACGTTTGGCTCATTGTTATATCTCAAAATTTTTTTGGTATAAAATCGGAATTTTTGGAATTTCAAACAACGGTTAACTCAAATGAAAGATTGTATGAACATGAAATTTGGCACAGTTATCAAGCATTTAGAAGGGGATGTTGAAATTCAAGCTCAACTTTGAATCGTGGTCAAAAGCCCTGATGGACGCTTCATGGTTGCCATGGAAAACCTATTAACAATAGGAATCTAGAGTGCCCTGCGTCGTCGTATTTTTATCCAAACACATATAACACCCCGTTGGGACCAGTGCATTGTTGTTTCTTAGTTATCGGTGTTTTAAGTGTTCAGCCAATCAGAGCCCCTACCGTGGTGTACCATGGCAAACGCACACCAATGATTTTACACAATTTTCTGAACTTCTCAATAAAGAGGGTTTAAATCTCAAGTTTACAAGTCTGAAACCCCTAATTTGATGTGTTTGCTATCAGTGGCGTAGCCCAGAGAGGTGGCAGGGCAGCCCCCACCCGGGCAATCTGCCCCCTTGAAAAAACCCCCCCCCAATAGTGATTCTGCACACGCGCCAATTTACCGTGAAAACAACATGGCATTATACTATACTTAACAAAATCAAATTTTTAATATAGTGGTTTTCCCCTGAAGATATAAGTGCCCCCTCATTCCCCCTGAAACAAAGCTGGCTATGCCACTGTCTGACTATACTGCGTAGATTTCATACTTTGTCAGTTTTCTGAAAGCTTACCCTTGCGTTATTATCCGACTGGTGAGTCTCTCCCGCTTGCCTTCTTGTTCACAGTGGGCTCACAGCGGTGGCCTCCAAGATAACGAATCTTCAACATATTCAATGTCATTTTTTCAGCTTTACGAATTAAAACTTCTTGTTGTTCACTTCTAAGGTTGATTCTTTTTACTTTTTTCCAATGAACACATTGCAACAATTCGTCCAGTTATTGTTTTCTGTTGTATGTTGTAGGAAATTGGATGACAATAAGGCGATGTCTGCAAACTCTAGGATCACTCCGGTTTTGAACAATACAACCATTCTGTGTTCTCCTTCACGAAGTTACTGCACAGGCGCGCTTTAGTGTACATCAACATAACATGTTGATAAGCATCTTGAGTATCCCATATACCTCATTATTTCCCACAGACTTTCTTATTGGACGGAAGTCGAAAGTTTCTCGAAGTCTATGAAGTCGATGTGGATATAAAAGTTACAAAGTTGTATATCTTCAATTTCTGCCATTAAAGGTGTCTCCTTCCATGAGTTATCACACCGTAGGAAAATGTAGGTGGGAAAAACTCCGGCAAGCGTCCATAGCAGGACAAAGAAAGCAAAATAGTGCTGTACATTGGTGTGAGTACGAATGGGAAAAAAGATTGGGAATTACATGAATAAGGCACTGTACATGCTCTGCATGAAGGTATCTAGTGAGGTGGTCTCAAGCAACACCAACTTGTATCCATTCCAGAGTTGAATTGAAACCAGGAAACAAAAGGAGTTATTTATACAAGTCAAATCTACATCTATCTGTTGGTAAAACGAAGGTTGTGACATTTAGTGATGGTAAACAGTTTGGATCAGCAAGGGTGGGGCTTGGTGTCAAATTGCCTTTGCCTTCTGTCTTCGGTTCTGGAGTAACTCCCAGTTAAACTGACTCTTCATATTGGTGGATACTGCCGAAGCGGCTGAAGTCTGACATAGTTAATGGGGCAGCTCCGGTTTGGACGGTTTTTAGGCGGTTAATGTCATGCGTTGTATGAGGCGCCTAGGGACACAGGAAGCATACTGCAGTATGGGACGGATCGACATGTTGTGTAAGCCTGACTACTTTGTGATGGCCAATTTAAGCCTCAGAAGTTCAGGAGAGGTATTCTAGATCTGGTCGAGGGTTTGTGGTAGCTCCAGGATCAGTGCTGTGATGGGACACTCGAATACTTCTGCACAATTAGTTAGATTTCAGCTATTGACCATGGATGGAATAAGATGCACGGATTGGAGTCTTCTCCAATCACCACCCTATAGTCTTGGTTATTTTCATGGCCTCACATTTATCCGGTTAAAGGACATGAGCCAATCACTATCTCATTGCTGAAGGTTGTCAAGGTCTTCTTGCAGCTGTATGTATCATCAATGCTAGAGATGGCACGATACATTAAGCAGTCACCTGCAAACATTTTTTTGGTTGATGACACGCTGCAACAGGCAAGTCGTTGATGAACACAAGAAATAATGGGGACAAGTACAGTCCTTGGGTACGCATGATGTTACTTTGGAAGGGGGCATGCCATCTGAAACATCAATGACTACTTCTTTGTGTTCGGTCAGCGAGAAGAGAAATGCTTTAATCCACTGTAAAACGCCATAATGATGAAGTTTAAGGATCAGGCGCTTGTGAGAACTTATCAAAGGCCAGAAATCAAGTAGTCAATACATCCTTTTTAAGGCCCTTTGACAAGTCGGACAGTGCTGGACTCACAAAGAAATCTATTCCTTTGAAAGCCGTGCTGGACATCGGATAATATGGAGAATTTGTCTAAGTGTGTCATGACGTTGCTATTGATTATGTTCTGGTACCTTATGGATGTTAGTGATATGGAGCGGTAGTTCGAAGCTTTACTCTTCTTGAAGATACGTGTGATGGGACCTTTTTCCAATCAGCTGGTATTTGGCCTTGTCGAGGATGCTTGTTAATATAGCAGGGTAATGAATGCTGGTTGCTAATTCCTCGGCAACTTCTTTCAGAAAACTTTGGTCGTATATTGCTAGGACCTCCAGCTTTGAGAGGATTCAGATTCGAAGTAACTTCGGACTAACATCACATGACAATTTGGATGGAGGTAAGATGGGGTTTGCACTTGTGCCTTTATCGGAAGTTACAGTTAAACAGATACTGAAAGAGACTGAGGACATTTTCCAGAGAGATAGAAGCCCCTCAATTTTTTGCGCGAACCCAGGTTTTTGCATATTTGGAATTGCTTTCCAAGGTATTAGATCACAACACTTGAAGGGAACAAGGGAAGTAGTCGCTTCACTCATGTGAATAAGCCGAATACGACGTCTATGTGTAATAAGATGTGATTTAGTAATTTTTGTCGTGCACGATAGACAGTAAAGCAGGGTTTCCTATAGGGATGACTTTGGATAGTCAGGCAAGTTCAAACAAGTTTGCGGTTTTTCTTTCGTGCTTGTTTGTCCAATTAAAACTTCGAAATGGTCTAGGGAGGTGGTCTACAAAACCGATCAAGTGCAATTTGATGAGACTGTTTTGATCCTCAAAAAAACAATCTCCTCCTGTCACTTAATTAGTATATTTTACGCCCAAAATCTAATCAAGTCGAGGAAACTCATTAATCCGCTCTTTGGCCACCAGTCATTGTAACCCTTATGGAACTCCAGATAAATCGGTACACATGGGGGTTAGCATTTTCTGGTGCCCAACCACATAAAAAACTGGATGTATCGTCCACACAATGTTTTTTGAGGTTTCTATCTATTCAAGACCTACGATCAGGATCTGCATGATGCCACTGCAGCACCCTTGAGCATTTTGAAGATCCAAGATAGCCGCCAAAATGGCCACCAGACACTAGGGCCATATCTCAGCTCCCTGTGAACTATAAAACGGTCTTGGCTGGCTTTGGCTAGGTAGTTGAGGGGTCAGCCTTTCTGTCATTATCTAACATATCAATCCTTTTTACATTGACAATCCAAGATGCCGCCAATTTGGCCGTCACAACTGCCCACCACAAACATGTAAAATAGTATATCTTGCTTATGTAGCATTTAGGGTTTTGAGGGGAAAAGGCACCGTCCCGTGACATTAAACCTTATGTTTATAGGAAATTTAAAAAAACAGGTTGCTGAAATGTTTAATCCAACATGGCCGCTGATCACACTACTAGATAACATGTTAATATGAATATCAGGTAATTGTCTGGTAGAGACAGTGGCCCATAAGTGAAATGCTCACCAGCTTGTGTTCTCACGTAAATTTAAACCGACTCATTTGAAGGAACCACGCTTTCCTCAGCCACCCAATTTGTCCATCTATTTTGGCATTACTATATCCTATAACTCACAAAAAATAGTGCAAGCCAGATGGGGCCAAGAACAATCTGCATTGGTGCGATGAACACGGAGGAGGATCGAGTTGTACATCAGGGCCCCCGTACAGGATATATTGGTGTCTTTGAGCCATCAATAGGTGCATGGATCCAGGAGGGTGGTTTCTCCTCAAAGGATGCCTTCCAAAATCATACTTCCAAATGGGGCACGATTGGACATTCCCTGTGAATGGCGCTGTAGTTGGTGGCAAACCTTTAGCTTTGATGTTTTTGCCATTTTGCCAACCAATGTATCATATCGAATGTCACATGTACCGCAACACATACAGTAGCTTCTGCCAGAGTTTCAAGTGTTAAACCTTTCAAAAGCATTTTCACTCCCTTTGCTTTGCCAAACCCCCACATGTCCCAGCTATGGTCTCGCAACCAGACGAAGAAAGAGCAGCGACCATTTGTGACACTCTCTTACATGCCTACTTGGCAGTTGCCCCAATGTCTATCTTGGAGGCTGGGAGCTGTTACCCTCCATCAAGAGATGACACTGTCAGTGAGTTACTGAAAATGTAGGCGTGTAATTTAGCAAGATGAAAACCCGGTATCATCACATTTCTTTGATCGCTAAACTAATATTGATGGGAGAAGAAGTTCGGGCAAATTGAGTCAAGCAGACGTGTATCTTGATTCAACCGGCTACTATGATCACAGCATCAACACCAACGGACAACTTGTGCATCCTGGCGGGAGTGCTTCGCCGGACATACGTCGTGGGTGCGGGCATGAGGGAGGGAGCATGGCTGCGGGTGGTATCGATGTGAAGTACCCAAGTTGGACAGGGACCCAGTGCTAACCCGCCCCAAATCCAGAGAAGAGAGAGTTCTAAGCAAATCCCAACCCCTTGAAAAAGTCTCTAGGGCGTATGAGGGTGTCGACCTGTTATCAACCAAGTGGGCCGTATGTGGTATGAAACCTGGTCGAGCGTCTTCCGACTGGGGCTGGCCCTCGTGTGCTGAGTGGAAGTGGTATCGGCTGCGTTGGAAACAAGGGCGGCCGATCTGGGTTTCCTTGCGGAGGTGGAGCTGCCTGCAAGTGATCGGGACGCTACCGGCCATCTCTTGGTCTGCCCAATGCTGGCGCAACAATGAGACAAGGCCTTGCAGAATTCGTTGAAGCAGCCAGACATTGGACACACCTCTCATTGTACCCTGTGTTTGGACACGATAAGAAAAAGGCAAATTCCGGGTAGAGTACTAGAAGTGGTTCGTTGCTGGCTAGCAAGACAAGAAAGCATCAACAAATCATTCCAAATCCCCTCTGCCACCTCGCATGTCAGCAGGTCGACCTTTAATGTTGCCTGGAACAAAGTTCAGATTATCGACTTGATTTGTCAAAAACGAAGAGCCTTACAAGCCTCTATTGCCACAACTTAGCACAGACTTGTAGTGACAGAAGAAACCAGCTTGATACCAATTGAAGACCAACAAGGGGCTGTGTACTGTTCTCAAAACAAATATGGCTGATGTTATTATACCCAAAAGTTACAACTGTTCTGCCCAATTAGGCGATCAGTTGCATTCAAAGTAATCTGTGATGACACCGATGGTTTGATCTTGCTATTGCACTTGTGATCTCAGTAAACTCACTTGTCATATCTTGATGGAGGGTACCAGCGACCAGCCTCCATGATAGACATTGGAGCAACTGACAAGAGGCATGCAGGGATAGCGCCACAACTGCTCGCAGCTCATGTTTTGTCTGGTTGCTATTACCAGAGCTCACAGGGGATTGCAAAGCAAATGTAGTTTTAAAGTGCTTTTGAAAGGCTTTAACTTATAAGTTGGCACTATGTGCCCAGGTGGATGACGTCATTACAGACGCTACGGAATTTGTTGCAGTGTGCTATGGAAGCAAAGCCAAAGGGACAATGCACCCCGATGTTGGATATGATACGCGATTGTAAAGGGGCAACAAAAAAGACAAGTACCAATATCATCAGGGGTAAAGGCCTTGCCACCCACTACAGAACATTCACAGTAAGTCAAGCATGCCAGTTGCAAGTATTGCGAAGGCATCATAAATGAAGACGCACCACTTGGATACATGCACCTATGGATGGATCAAAGACAACCCCCAAACAAGTCCCCCCTTACACCCAAGATAGTGCCAAGTGATGTTCTTCAAGCACTTCCAGAAGTACATTAACTGTGCATGTAGAGCGGATCTCTGTGATCTGCACCAAAATGCGGAATGTTATTCGGCCCAGCTGGCTTGCACTATGTTTTGGGATTTGAGTGTAATAGGATAGGTAAATGTCCAAAAAGATGATGAACTGGGCCTGTGAGGAACAAGCGAATGGAGAGTGAAGAGGACAAAAGAAAAACAAGAATTAAGTGACAACTGAATTGGTATTCATCATTTAATATTGAGTACTTCGCCATAGATTTTAAGACATTTTAAATTGAGGTTTTAGGCATTTATTCACTTATAAAGTTACTTTCACAAAGTCCACTTGAATTCTAACCTTCACACACTTTATTAAACCATGTTAACGGGTAAGGGTAGATCGTCTTCCTTGCTCTTCAAGTCACACACACAGATGAGTTGGGGTTTGAATTCACAGTGAGAACAAAGCTTTTGAACATGTACACTTATTGTTTGCAACTGTACAAGTCCTATATAACATTGCCTAGGACAAGGTGCCTCTCAGATTATATGTTATTATAGTAGTAGGATCAATGTCATGTTGGATATAGATATTTCAGCAACCGTGTTTTATTTTCATATAACGGAAGTGTTTTCGTGCAAGCTATAAAGACGTACATTATTGCTGCCCCCAAACTACTACAAAACCACAAAAAAAAAACCAACCCCCCCCCCCAGGCTCCATAGCTGCTCCAGAAGTGGAGACTATAGCTTTTTTATGTTGTAGTGAGCATTTGGCAGCCATCTTGGATCATGTAACGAAGAATTTCAGATGTTAGATTAATGAGAGAAATTATTTTAGTGACCTTAAACACATAGCCAAAGCCACCAAGACCCGCTTTATAGTAGCACCGGGAGCTGAGAGATAATGGCCTTCTAATATGTCATGGCGGCCATCTTGGCGGCCATCTGGATATTTGACAAAATGCTCAAGGGTTGCTGCATGCCAGTGAATCATGCAGATTTGAATCAGTAGGTCTTTCTTGAAGAGATAGAAAACCATCAAAAAACATTGTCGTGGACGATTACTTCAGGTCTAAACAGAAATCTGGGTTTGGGGACTAGACCTAAAACGGTCGGATGAACGGACGGACGCTTATGTTGGCTCAATGTCCAACTATTCGAAAATATTGGATGTTCGACCAAACATCTTGGGGACTATCGGTCGAAAATCCAAGATTTCAATGATCATCAAGATTATCAAGAATAAACTGGAACTTTCAATTGAATAATCCAAGATTTTCGGCGATAAGTTTTTGATTTGATAATCCAAGTTTTTCGAATTATTGGTCATTTGGCGGCGAAAATTCTTGGATTTGCAATCGCTAATCCACTGTTTTCAACTGGATTGTGATAATCTTGGATTATCATTCGATTTTAAATTGGATATCACTCTTGATAAACCAAAGATTTCGAGTTATTGGACAACTCTACATTGAAATTTGGATTTTCATTGATAATCCAAGTTTTTAAACTCACTTTTGATAATCTTGTATTTCAATTTGAAAATCAAGATTTTCAAATTAATTGTGCTCTAGCGTCGAAAATCCAAGAATTTCGGTCGATAATCCAAGTTTATCACTTGATTTTTGTAACTTGGCCTATCAAATCGAAAACTTGGATTTTCCACTTTGATAATTCCAAGTTTTTTTCGCTTATGGTTACATCGAACAACTTGGAGTATCAACTTTGAAAACTTGGATTTCAAGTATGGGCATCTGGTGTCGAAAATCCAAGATTTTTCGTCGATAATCCAAGTTATATCAACTTGAGTTCAATACTTGGCTGTATCAAGTCGACAAACTGGATTTTCCTAACTTTGGATAATCCAAGATTTTCGATTTATTGTAACATTTAGCGTCGAAAATCCAAGTATTTTCGGTCGATAATCCAAGTTTAACTTTGGATGTCAATAACTTGGACTATCAAATTGAAAAACTTGGATTTTACATTGTATCCAGGGGGTTTTTTCGACTTATTGTACAAGAGAAGTCGAAAATCTTGGATTATCACTTAAGAATTCAGATTTTCAGAATCAATGTCCAATATTAGAAACACTTGGATTTTCGAGTCGAGTAATCTTGGATTATCAAGTGATAATCCGGTTTTTCATTCACATATCGAACATCTTAGATTATCAATTGAAGGTCCAAGTTATTCTTGATAATCTTGGATTTTCGACCGTTAGTTATAAATAATATTGGATGGCTGTGTTGATAACAAAAAATATCGGGCCGAGCCTAGATCAATTATCAGGCGAGTCGAAGACGGCCTGATATTTTCTTGGCGAGGGTCGATCTTTTCTGTTATCAACCGAAAATCATCCAATATTATTATTATTATGCAGAGGACTCTGACTTGACAAAAAGTTTTTAAATTGACTTCAAAACTAATCAAAAGAGTATTTGTTTGATGAGTTGCATGACCGAATGCCCCATATTTTTGCGTATTGTGGAGTGTTAGGGCAGTACGCGCTACTCGCACTGCAGTATTGCATACCAGATGCCATAATCTCAAAGATGTTTGGCAAAATCCAGATTTTCTGATTATTGGACCATTAGACCAACCATAGACGCTTCTCATTTCAAAGCCCCCGTTCCGAACTCGTTCGGCGTGAACAAATAATCTAATCGTAGGTTACTACAGGGTTAGTTGATCAAAATTTGTCATGTATTATATAGTGTTTTTACTTATCCCCCGTGAATCCCCCCCCCACCCCCCGATGCGTTTTTTGTTATATAACTAGAAGACGATTTTCAATTGTTTAGTTTCAATGTAATGTTTTGGTTTTGCAACCAAACTTGAAATGATCATTGAGATGGAGTGCTCCCATATCTTTGTGGATCTCAACTGCCTGTCCTTGAACCCATTTTGACATCAAACGGACACCAACCCCTATTTACACTTCAATTTACAACCAATGACTCCCCCATTTTCATAATCTTTCTTGTGATAAAAGAGAACAATAAGAAGGCCGACTGCAAAACATTCAATATTTGATTTATACTAGCGTATTTTAAATTCTTAAAAGACTTTCTAATGATCACCAACGTCTTGATTTGACGCATAAATTCGTGACCTTTTTGTTCTCGCGTTTAAATCGTGATCGCGTGGGTGAGTTTTACATCTTTGATATTTATTTCTAAATTTTTTATTTTTTGAAACAAAAAAAATAAGAGGATAAGATACCCTCATATCAGTTGAACAATACGTTTTAACTATTTTTTGTATTCATTATTAGCATCATATGCATAAGCGTATTTTTGAAGAATAATTGGGGGTGACCTTCCGCCTTACTATTTTAGAAGACAGAACTAACTGCTGGACACCTCCGTCCTTGGTAATATGTTTGTACAGATGCACAAGAAGGCTGTGGAGGTCGAATATGACATGACAAACATTTTTATGGCCTAAAGTAAATACTTAGCTATACTATTAGCTCGAAGAAAAGCAGGTCTGGTTTTACAACCTGAAGTGGCATGCAATAAAAGGGATGGCCCGAATTTAAGTATATAACGATTTAATTTTGATAGAATTGACCCGGTGGTTCGTGGTAGGGGGTCCGCGACAACATGGCCATAGGGACGTGCTACGAAAATCGGTCCGATTTTTCCTTTCTGTATCTCACTGGACCCTTTTTTCATGCCAAATTATTGGTTATCAATGGGTCGGTTTGTTTTTGTAATATTCTCATGGCCCGGTTTAACGTATACAGATTTAATTTTGATAGATTGCACTCCAGGGGTTCCTCAACACTGACCAGACGGTGGTCGTGCCCACAGACAGCGGTCCTATTTTCAACCTTCTGGATATCAAATTTTTCATATCAATTTTGGTATAGCAATGGGTGGTTTTTTAAAAAGTTTTCTTCGTCAAATTTGTTTGGAAATTAGTCAAATTTTCTCAATCGAAAGCCAAAATTTTCTAAAACTTGTTGGGAATTAGTCCCATTTCCTTTCCTCACTCCTAAGGCAATTGCCCAATTTATATAAAAAATGGATAGTATTGGTTTCCCTACTAGTCCCGACTCTCGGAGCTTTTTAGGCAGCGGTCAATACTCGACCCCCCCCCCGGGGAATTGCTTTTACCCCCACCCAATCTGTAAGTTTCGCGCCGATTTTCAATCCGTTTTGATATAAGAGTATGTGAGAGCCGAAACCGTTCCGTAGGTTTAGGGTCCAAATACCGCGACTTTTCACCAAAAAAAAATAATTAAATAAAAAAACAACACAACAAACCAGGGCTCTGAACCAGAGCTAATATTTGTGCAATATGTAAGCCCTGGAGATCCAATATGCAAAATCCAATAACGTGAATCGAAGATCGATGGGCATGTCAGTACTGTAATCATGAATACCGCGGATCAATTACAGAACCATACGACATATTTTGTTTCAAATTAATTCTTTGCACTTCATCAAAGTTTGACATCATTACAATATCATCAATTTTGTGGTCCTACCTGGCCAAAATCAAGGTTGTTAGTCTATTGTTAAGCGATAAGTCCTCGATGTTTGCATTTTTCATTTTATGTCAGTTTTCAATGTCACACCCGTGCACGGTATATAGTGTGTGAAGGCATCTCTACAGATTTTTGGCATGAGGATTTTTGATAAAAGTTGTCTACCTTAAATTATTTTTGTCGCATAAAATAGAAAATAAAAATCGATTAGTCATGCATGACTTTAGGCCTATACAAGTGAAGCACTTAAACAGCTGCTATTTTAAAACTAGGTTTCATCATAGACATGACAGAGTAAACTTTTATGGGTCATTCAAAAACCCGTTCAAAAGGTGTTTCAACCATCGTGCATTATTTTGAATGATATTTTCATCTTTGTCCATGGTCAAGCCCCAAACCCGTAAACCCACTTAACCTTTTTATTAAACCCATTGGTACAGAAGTTGGTCCATCGGCGTAGTATAGCTAGGGATGTTGCTCCCAGAACAGCGGACGCCAGGTGAGGCATGTCTCCCCCGGCCAGAACAGTTGCCCTCCCCTCCACTGCCAGAAAATAACGGATCTCTTTGGTAAAAAACAGTAATTTGGTTACAAAATTGGTTAAAAAAATCTGCAAAATTTGGGGTTCCCCCCAAATTACCTTCCCTCCCGAAATTTCATGCCCCCCCACCCCCCCGAAAGAAGTCTGGCGCCGCCACTGCCACGGAACAAATACCGAAGACATGCAGAATAGTACCATGGGGAGATCGGTCAGTGGTGGTACCAGGGTGAGCATGGGGCGGGGGTGCCGGGTGCATTTCCCCTCATTTTTTCTTGTTCCCCAGTAATCCCCCGGCCAGAACCTTCCCCCCTCCCTGCCAGAAAACAAATAACAAATCTTTGGCAAAAATGAGTTATTTGGGGGGCCACAATATGGCGGTTAAAAATCTGCAAACTTGGGTTTCCCCCAAAATTTCACCCCCCCCCCCCCCGAAAAAGAACCAGGGCCTCCCCTCAGGGGAACAGATACTAACATTCAAAATGGCACCAGGATCGGAGCAAAGTGTAGGCCTGACAAGAATGCCACCATCTTAGCTCTGTGCCTGGAAGGAGGCAAGAATTTGGCACAAATACTGTATCCCTGATTTGGTTATTACGTTGAATTTCAGTCTGGAAATATCTTTCAAATACTATTTTCAGTTTGATTTTGCATAAAGCGCACTAAAAATTTTAATTTAACCTCCGAATCGTCAGGAGACAGCCCAAATTGCCCATAAATAAGGGTGATTTTTTGTGAAAATTTTCAAAAGGGGATCTTTTGGGTGAAAACGTAGTGACATTTTCTAAAAAGCTTAAAAAGTAGATCTTGGGGTGAAAGATTCAAAATTGTCGAAGAAATGGGAGTTTTTTGGGATGGCTGGTTTTTAAAAATACGTTGAGTGACAATGGTTTAATGATGCGGTTTAAATAGCCAACCATACGGCTCACATCTAAATCCCCCCTGCTTTAACCCAGGCCCATTGGACAGATTAAGGGAGTAGCGAAGAATCCCCTAGATATCTGGGCCTCCATCACGCCCTTAGAGATGGCAACCATACGTGTCCAAGAAGTAGCAGTTCTGAGGGGGAAAGCACGTTCCAGGGAAAGCAAGTCCCCGGCCCTGTAATGGGAAATTCACCCGCGGTCGAATGGATAGCATCCAAAAACGACTGATTTTCATGATCAACCACAAAAGTCTCGATTTCCTCAACTTGTCTTCCCAAGAGGGCTCATTTCCCAGTAATAGAGCTACTCACTGAGAAGCCCCTGTACTCCGACCACACCTACCCCAACTGGGGGGAGGGGTCCTTTGGGAGTGCGGGCAAGTTTCTTGTCTTGCACATTTGCAGTAAATGTCACCTGGCTTCATAGCTCTGTTGAATATAGGATCCTAAATCTTGAGAGCTCTTACATAACACATTGAGGCATTTAAAGGGCAAATAAACGAGGCTTGAGAAAATATATGTTTTTATCTTTAAGTTTTGCGTCATGTGAAGAGTGATCAACACGTTTAGTGACCGCTCCCATTCAAATCAGCTTCGTTGCCCGCGCGAAGCCGCGGGCAACCGCTACGTAATCTATAATACTATAGGACGTACGGACCTGGCTGTCGCGAAAACTGCGAAGCCCTTTCTCCATGCGATCCGACATTTGGGGATGTTACCCCGTTCCCAGGCCTACCCCCTTCCGATTGTCTGTCTCGATGTAGTGATCGGTCCTGCAAATGTGATTTGGGATGTCAGAGTTGGTGTAAAAAAAACAAACGTTTAATTGATTTTGTATTTGCGTTTTGGAGACCGCGGTGTGGTTTTGAACCGAGGTATGGGGGTTATTTTTGTTTTGGATGTGGGAATCGTCATTAGGTATGCGACAGACCGAATGGTTTTGGTTTCTACCACATTCCCCGGCCTCCCCTTTGCGAGTGCTGTCGGTGAATGCCGTGATTTGTTGCCGTAAATTTGATTAGGGATGGTTTAAAGTTTTGGCGTGTAAATAACGACAAAATCTTAATTGATAGTGTGTAAATCACGTTTTGGAGACCGCGGTATGGGGTTTTGACCGCGTATATTGGGTTATTTTTATCGTGGTTTTGTGGGGGTTTGTGGGTAATCGTCATGAGGGTATCGACGACGTGACTTGGAGACTTGGAGATGACGGCATTGTTAGAGATAGCCTTTGCTGCGAGTGCCAGAAGGTTTTTCCTATGGATGATCAAAATTCTTGAATGTAACCTATACCGGAAGCTGTAAGATGCCAAGTAGGCTGATCTTAATTATAATAATACTCGATATATTACAATCTTTAACTATGATCAATTGATTCTCAAACAAATGTTAACATTACTTTCACCGTGTTAAGATTATGCCAGAACTCATGTAGTCATTGACAACCAGCTCCAGGTAGCGACTTGCCGCAATTTTCGCCGTATTTTAACTTCAAAACAAACATTAAGGGGCAAATGCATAATTAAACCGATCAATACTTCCTGATCGCCAACGTATTACCTTGTGTTTAGCGGCAGCTGCATGCTTGTAGTCTCAATATCAGTATTTCAGTCGTTTGGAATCCACCATTGGGCGATTTATTGAAAGAGCATTAAGGCCAAGCTAAGCGGATGGTAAACGTAACAATTTAACATGATTTTATTTCACAGC